>JAJOOE010009339.1:0-29556 GCA_036250405.1 Solanum raphanifolium
TTTTCCTATGATGTCCATCTATTGTAGCATTGCATTGCATTCCATATACTTAGTACATTCAAACGTACTAATGCATACTCTATGCCTACATGATGTCACCATGTAGGGACCGGAGCACCGCTTGACCATCCTCCTCCGCGTGGCTAATATGATTTTCTATCAAGGTTATTGGTGAGTCCTCCATTCCGGGGACATTGCTTATGATCTTTTGCTATGTATAAGACTTTTCCTTTTTTTTGTTATGTATTGACTATGAGGGTGAGCCCGGTAGTTTGTCTTGGCCCCCGCTAAGTACCCATGTTAAGAGGTGGTGTTGGATAAGTTGTGTATTATGCTTGATCTTGACTCATCTATGGTATTTATGTATCATTCCTTTTTTTTCTTGCTCCCTTAGTCCCGATTTCCCCCTTGATTATGCTTATCGCTTATAGTCATTTTAATTGTTTCCGCGACCAAGGATGTATAATGATACGCTATGAGGCTTGTTTGGGTTTCCTTCGGGTTCCCCATTCGCCGGTCACGTCTAGGCCCTAGGCTTGGGTCGTGACAAATATATTCAAAACTAACTATCTATGAAGCCTCTGTTCTTCCAGATGGATGTTGGGACAAGATCGACGACACCTCAAAATAACTAACTAAAATATAAAAGTAGAGTCCTCTAGAATGCAATGAGGCTCACCAAAGCTAACTGGAAGTGCAAGTGATATCAACGAAGCGCCTGTTGATGATCCTGAACATCTATATATGCATTATAAAAAGATGCAGGTTGAATGATATCAGTACATTGAATGTATGAGTATGTAATATCGCGAAAGCAAAATACCTGAATGAAAGGACTACAATAGATATAAATATATACTCAACTTTAAGTAAAGAAATAAAAGAGCGAAAACATTTAAACTTTACAAATACTTACTCATCTCTGAACTCAACATATTAAGTGATATGATAAAAATACACTTTTAACTCAATCTGAGAGTTTCTCTAACCGATAACCATCACTATGAGCAACGCGATGGTACAACGTCTCGCTCATGCTGCTAGAACTGTCCTATACCTTGCGGGGATATAGAACATCTCAACTAAGTGGATCCACTAAGGCTCTGATTGAAAGCAATAAGGAGTCGTATAAAAAGTACGATCTTTTACCCATGTTGGCTACATGGTTTATGAGGAATGTGAGTTGTCTGAACTCATCCCATATCAGTGCTCAATACTACTCCCAATAAATATATACTCATGCTAAAATGTATAAAACATATTCTTTCTCAATTTTGAGGTAATTTCTCAAAATATCCTCTTTAAAGAGGTAATGCTCTGAAATATCTCTAAACTCCTTAACTCATTTAGAAATCAAAATATCTTTTTTCTCAATGTAAAAAAGTGATACATTTGGAAATACTTAGTTCCCTTATACTCTTACTCAAATCATGTTTAAATCTCTTTCTCAAAACTCATCTTTACTTTCTCTGAAAATCAGTTTAAGACAAAAATATTTACTTTAAAAGATTCTCAAAAATTATAACTCAAAATAGGGTTCATACTGAAATATAAACATGAACACCTCAACTCAAGGATCTCAATAACAATATAGAAAACTCAATACTAAGAAATCAAAAACTCACAACTCAATGATACTACTCATCTCAAGATAACTCAAAATTCATGATAAAATCCTAGATTACTCTTTTACTGAATTTAGATAGATGTAGGGAGTGAGGACGAACTCAGTTCGCCACTATGATAGCCTTACATACTTGGAAGAACAAAGTTCTTGGTGAAATCGGTGAAAACTCGAAGAATGCTTAAAACCTTAGATTTCTCCTCTTGGATCATTGCTTTAAGACTTGGAAGCGCGTTAATGAACGTAAAATGATTGATTAACACTGTTCAAACCCTTAACTAGGTGTAAAAATATCGTGGTTTAGACTTAGAAGAGGTGGGAAAAGACTAAACTATCCCTCTTTAAAACTAATGAAAACCTTCCACATGTCCATCTACGGACCGTAGATCCCATATGTAGAATTTATATTGAATTTTAAGGCTCAAAATTTTATTCTATGAGTCCAATCTACATACTACATGTAACCTCCTTAAAATATGTGATTCCAATAGTACTTAGGGATCACAAGCCTATAGCATTTTGTGTTTTGTTAATCCTCTTGGTAAAATTCATGATTTTAATGTTACTTATAAGATGATGTTGAATTCTCATACAAATAATCAATCCTTGGGTATGGAGAAAATCAAGTTGGGAGCGCAACCCCAGAATAGGCCATGCAGTGCGCGATCTGAATTTAGTCGGAACTCCAATGTGGACTCCGGACACCAGATGGAAAACGAAAAAACTTTTTCAAAAGGAGCTAACTCCAAGTGATGTTGGATTTTATAGGCTTATATACCTAAGAAATATGCAACAAAGTATTTTCTTCAAATCCAAAGAGAGGACATGGGCTTTTATGATGCATAAAGAGACTATGAAAGTTTAGATATTGTTATTGTAAAAGAAATAAAAAAAAATTTTACACAAAGGGTTGGTATAAATTTGTGAAAGCTAAAGGTTTAAGAGCAAAAGATACAATTTCACAAATAATTGTACCTTTTGCTCTTAAACCTCCGTCTTTCACAAACTTATGCCAACCCTTTTGGAAAATAATTGTTTTGATTTCTTTTGCAATAACAATACCCGAACTTCCATAATCTGCTTGATATATCATAAAATCTCACGTTCACTTTGGATTTAAGAAAAAAAAATACCTTATTGCATATTTCTTAGGTAAATGCAGGACTAGAAAGTCCATCATTATCCTAAGTAACATTGAAATCATGAATTTTACCAAAAAAATTAACAAAAACACAAGATACTATAGGCTTTTGATCCCTAAGTAATATTTTAATATCATATTTTAAAAAGGTTTACACATAGTATATAGATATCCTCGTGGTAACCTGATAGCACACAAATCATTACACTAATGGTGTACATAATTTAAACTCTTACAAATTTATATTTTTTGTGAATCGTTGTATGTAAATATCTCTATTATGACATGCAACAACAACAACATACATATCTAGTGTAATCCCACAAGTGACATATAGGGAGAGTAGTGTTTACACATACCTTAGGACAATGACCATTATGTTGGCCTACAACACCTTTGAGTCTTCATCTAGAATTGCAAGTTTTTTTCTCACATGCATGAATCTTGTATTTTTTGGGCAATAGATGATTGCTCGCTCTTAAAATGCATTCACCAACTATTACGTATGTGATTGTACTTGATATTAAGGTCATTTCGTCTTTCATGTTGAATCCTAAGTAATTTTAAAAAAAAAAATTAAGAAAATTTATGAAAATATTAGAGATTGGTAGGTAGTTAGGTACAATTTCAAATGCTTAATTTTATTGTTCAGACACAAAGATCAAAATATAAAATAATAGTATTAACAATGGACAATATAATAGATGGTCTCACTCAATTAATGTTTATTATCTCAGAAAGACATTCTTTTTTTTGATTTTCAATTTTTTAACAAAAAAATGACTTTCTGAAATGATAACTATTAGCTGAGTGACCATCTGAGAGGTCAACACAATTCTTTCTTAAATGCTACTTTTTTTTCTTTTCAAATTTCACAATATTTTTGTCCAAACGTCCATCCAAACAAAAGACTTTCTCTACTTTTACAAGTCAAAAGCAAAAAAAAACTACAAGGGTTTTCATATAAAGATTTAAACCAAAATATTTTTTTTTGCAAAATAATAGTAACAAGAATTCATGTGAAAAAATATAAGGAGAATGAACAAAAAACAAACCTGATTATCTCAAGTATTAATGACAGATTCGGAAAATGGAAAAAAAGAAGAAGGTAGGAAAAAAGCGGATACTTACATAGAGTTCAACCTACAACGCACATAACTTGGCATCTTTGTCTAGACAATTTTAAAATCCACTGCATCCACCAGAGTATACCTCTGCAAAGAAAGAGAAAGTTAGAGGAGCTACAAAAAATTACAAAGATAAATAGGAAAGGATACCTATTACTACAACGAACTGAGAAAGAGAAGAGTATATAACATCAAGAGATACACATAGATGTTCCACAGTGTGAGGAGGCGGAAAGTAAGTCAAGTTCAAACCAACTCCAGGAGAAATTGATGAAAGATGCGGAGTGAAATGAGGAGTATCGGATTGAAACCCTACCATTTAGGATCAATTTATAGAGTGGTCTATTTCCTATTTTTGATGGACCAGATAGGTTGTACTTGCTTGGTTTATTTGGGCTTATTTTGGACCTTTTTGTATAGAATTTTTGAAGTGCAATAAAGGAGCTAGACGCTCCACAATTTTATTTTATTTTTTAAAAAAAGGGCAGAAGCTACATGATTTTCATAAGAACCAGAAAATTATTATTATTATGATAGATTTTATATATATATAGTCATTTTATATAATTGTACCATAGAGATTGTAGTTGATTTTAATTAATTAATTCAAAAGATTAGTTCGAGAATTGATGGAAGTTTCAAACTTGTACATGGTAACTTTGATTGTTAGTCATAGATAAATACTTTTTATTTGACACACCTTTTATGGAGTAATAATTAATAGAATGACAATTTTTTAATTGAAAAAAATATGAATTTTGTGAGTTAAAGTGAAATCTTTTAAATAAATTATTTTTTAAAAATATATGTTTCAAATCTAATGCAAAATCTATAATCAAACACTTGCTCAATATATAAGAATTTAGCATGAACGATATATGGTTATATCACATTACATAGTTAAAATAAGGAAAATACATTATTTAAGAAAAAGTGTTAATCGATTTTAAAATTCCTAAATACAATTACTTTTGCATAATTCAAATAATAAAAGATTTACTAGCCAAAATTATTGTTGATATAATTTTTTTATATATATATTAGAAAATTATTATATTATGATCTTGTTTAATTAAATTTATTTCTCAAAACATAAAAGAATTGACTTATCGAAAGACGCGCATGCTTTTTAATCACAAAAGGAAATACATGTCTCTAAATTGGAGAAATCTTCTAAGGTTATGACCTAACTAAGTAATTAGTCCAACTTCATGCGACGAAACATATCACTTTATAAATTTTAATTAACATATACTACATAAACATTTTATTCATCAAAAATAAATAATCTAAGACATACGATACGAAAAACATTAAGATTAGATGCAATAATTATATTTATAAAAATTTTAAAAATAACAATTTGCAATAAAGCACTAAGTGGAACTCCAATTGAGCTCATAAAAAGCTCATCACAAGTTTTTTTTTTGTACTAAAGACTATTTTTATGGTTAAATGTGTTCGAATCTCATGACTTCAATTTGGAATTGAAAGCTCGTCAAGTACTAAAGTTAATAACAATGATTTGATTCAGCAAGTGTGAAACTGTTTTATCAATTTTTTGCCATCTGAAAATTGAACTATTTTATGTAGTACAATTTCATGTCCAAATAATTTTAAGAAAATAATAGTATCATGTAAAACAATGCTAAGAGTCTGTTTGATATTACTGCTAAAAATAATTTATTTTTAAAATATTTTTTAAAAATAATTTTTTAGAAAAGTGCTTTTGAAAAAAAAACAATTGGTATTTGACCAATTCATTCGAAAAGTGATTTTCATTAGCAAATTGCGTTTGGGTAATCTTTTTTAAAAAATGTTTTAAGAGTCAAATTACATCAAAAAAAAAAAAACTATTAATTTACTTCTAATATTAAAATTATTTTATAGAGAGAAACTATTCAAAATATCTATTACAAAAAATTAATTAAATTTTTTTAAAAAAAAATTAAATTTTACATGTTTAAATATTCAATCAATATTATACCTTTTTGGGAGGATAAAATAATTAATTGTTATTATTTTTCTTTTTTTTTAATCTTGTAAAAATATTATTGTTACCTTTTTTCTAATTTTACAAAATCATATTTAAAATAATATGTAATATATAAAATAATAATATATAAATGTAAAATAAATTATAAAACTTATCATATGAAAATTAAAAATAAATTTCTTCAATAAATTAACCAAACTTATGAAATATGCTAATTAATTAATATGAAATATATTGGTAAGTATGTATATATGAAAAGAATATTTTAGTCTTGAGAAAAATAACTTTTTGTTTCCGCTTTTTAAATAGAATTTTTAGCTTTTTCCAACAACATATACAATTAGTATCATATCGTGAAAGTTCGTTAGATCCACCACTAGAACACATCATACCTACCGAGAAGATTGTACCCAAATAGCCCACACATTTTCATCCATTGAATAACTGTAAAACATTGTCAAATTCGTTCAGTCTCTCATCAAAAGCGATATGCATTCCTTCGTAGATCAGGTCCATAACAAGAGTAACACATTTCATAACTCTAACCAAGTAAGAATAGGCACCATTATAATAGTCGTATCACGACCTTCTTTGGTATACACTCAATCTATGAAACCACAAAAGAAATTCTAACCTCAATTGGTGCAACATCATTCTCATCATTCGCTAAGTAACTCATACATGTTATGACAACTTTACTAATTGTAGTTTCCAAAGTTACATGTCCATTATCTAGCCATCATTTTAATCATTTCACTTCCAATTGTTAAACCACTATAAATATCATATATACCACACAAGTACTATTCTCTTTACTAGGGTAACTAACCTTACTCAACCCCCTCCAAATTGCTAAACATTCTTAGTCTGAGGAAGCCTCCTTTCAATAAGCCTATCACTTCCAAACCAGATCTAGACTCCAAGCCATACACAACATCCCACCTACCCACATGAGGAACTACGCACGAGTCATCACTATAAGTGAGAGTTAATGGAGTGAAGTGATAAGAATCAAAACCGGACCAAGTACACACAATAGAGATCCAAGAAGTGAAGATTTTTCCTAAAAGTCATTATAGCCTCTCGAAGATAAGTACAGACATCTCCGTACCGATCCTTGAGACTCTACTTAGACTCGACTTGTACACACGTGAGACCTATGAACATGGGGCTTTGATACCATTTTGTCACGACCCAAAAATGGAGGTGATGACACTCGTCTTATCCCACCAAGACAAGTCTGCCTAAAACTCAACCATTACAATAAAATATGGAAATTTTATAATCAACTTAAAAATACCCCCAAAATCTAGTTGTCATGTGTACAAGCCTTTAAAGTATTACAATTGATTCAAAAGAAAAATACAAGTCTCAAATGACCTTATTTCTAAAATAGAACAAGATCATAAATAGGAGTAAGAAAGTTCGCTGAGATGACAAACAACTACCTCACAAATCTCCTAGAAGCCTCGAAAAATAAGAGAATGAAAAGTATCACAAAGGTCCGAGCTAGTAACCTACAATTTTTTTTTGTAGAAGCAAGGGGTGAGTACCAAACCACACGACACTCAGCAAGTAAACCTCTAAACACGAGCTAAGGGAATAGAATACGAGTACTCCTTACACCCCAACCGAACCTTCACAACTACAATCTGTATAAAACCAGCCCAACCTAACAGTTCACAATTTACAAGCACATATCTCAACAACAACATTCTAACAATCATATATTCTCAACAACAAGCTCAATATTCATCAATTACAACCTCCACAACTACAACCTGCTTAAAACCAGCCCAACATAACAGTTCATAGTTTACAAAACACATAGCTCAACACGACACTCTAACAATTTCATATCCTCAACAATAACAGTTTCATATCCTCAACAACAACACTAACAATTGCATATCTTCAACAACAAGTTCAGTCAAAAGTTCCATGGAAAGACACTCACAAGATCAGCAACACACAAGATCAAGTTCACCAATAATAAAGAAGTGCAATGCAATGAAATGCAATGTCATGTATAGTGATGCATGTCTGACCTAATGATACACACTCACTGTCTCTCAGTCCAGGACCCACGGAGGACATATTTGTCCATGCATCCATCGCGGCGCGCGATACGACCTCGATAATAGTAACCATTATCGCGCGCGATATGTCCCTCGAAATATAGTATCCGTCACGGCACACGACACGTCCCTCAAAATATAGTATCCATCGCGGCGCGCGATACGTCCCTCGAAATGGTACATCCTTTTTAATTTCTTATTCTTTCTCAATTCACATAACACTTGTCACAACCATGTCGCAGAACAATGCAGATGACATGTTCGCACAAATAATGAAGAGATGACCATTTTCATAACATTGCATAATTCACAACAACACAATTATGATACAACATCAATAATGATTCAACAAACCTTTCAAACCATTCTCAACACATCACAAACAATTAATCACATTGCCTTTTATTACCACTTATTCATCATTAGAATTAATCAATGTGGACAAGTCAACCCATCACCAAGTCTCATTACCCCCAAACATATATTACAAGGAAATACACAAATTCCATACATTTAACAAGGGTTTAGAAATCCACTTGCCTCAAATGACCGAACAATCACTTCGGGACTTGAGTCTTCCCTTTTCGTTGAACTTCCAAATTAATGCAATCTATTCACAAAAATAATTGCGGTAAGATTTCTAATTTAACAACACCCATATTACTATAATCCAGTTCCTAATTCTTGATGTCAACCCATACGCTACATATCATCCTCCTAAATTTTAACCCTAGGGTTAAGTCTAATTTCCTCTAAATATCATAAATTTGACAATATTCATCTCAAACAATATATCTAATATTTAATTCCATATACCAATATATCAAAACTTGAATTATAACCTTATAATTATAAGAAAATCGTGAAACTCAGACTAAAACCCTGATCACTTTTATTACGGACAAACACTGTATTCACAATCAAAATGAATGCCTTCATTAATTGCCATGTTTACATAGCCGTCATCTGGATGTAATGCTAACATGATGGCACAAAGTCCAATTCTCCAATTCTAAATCATCGCAACTTACAAATACATACATACATATATATATATATATAATAATTTACTTAAGTGCGAAATTAGTTTTCCTCTTTATTATTTCCTCTCATTATTAAAATAATAATAAAAAAAAACTATCAATTCATGTTCCAATTGCAAAAATAAGGAATTTTTATTGTGTTACCTGATCGTGAAGTGGATCATCTCCATGCCAGCCGCCGCTATACGCATGTAAGTTTCTTCCTTCTCTTTATTTTCTTTTCTAAATTAATTATGTATTAAAAGTAATAATCCCTACTAACCTATTTTAATATTTCAGATTTGACCACCCATTTAAATTACCCGCAAATTAATTAACTATAGTTAAATGACTATTCAAAATTATCAAAAAAAATGACCTTCCGGGTTCGAGTCATTACAAAAAAGTACTTTCAACGAATCGCCAAGTGCCTTCGGCAAACTCAGGCATCTCTCCAAAAGTTACAGACTCAAACCACAAACTTGACACGAAATTAAACGCGAGATGAAGATAATAGGCGAACCGCCGAGTGAATGGGCGAGCTCGACTCAGCTCGCCGAGTGTCCCAACGTGCCCATTTTCAACCCACCTTCTCGAATTCAACTCTGCAACCCCCGAAAATGAAATCAAAGCACGCACTTATGAAATTCAAACAAGACCCATACTACCCATTACCTCGGGATACTCAGATTTCTCTCGAATTTGCCGATATTGGCCATTTGACGATATTTGCTCTTAAGAGTGGTGTCACCCGCTCTATCATTGAGCAAATTTTTGATATTTAGCACAAACGTTGGCTACTCAGACTTCACCCAATCAATCTAACAACACGCAATAATGACCCAACTTATTAAAAAGCACAAAGATTAGGGGCATTTGCCAGTCAAATCATACAAGCAAGATTTTTTAAATTAAAATAGGTAATTAAGGATTCTAATCCTACCAGAGAGGCCCAACACAGATCACTAAGAGACACCTATTGCAAATGAGTAAATAATTTTTGAATATAAACTCGGGATTCGAAAACCAATCTTTGATGCCGATTAAATTGCAATTGAAAAGCTAGGCGGCAAAGTATTCCAACTCCGAGCACAAATAAACAAACTAAAATGCTAGAAAAATGCAAAAATAAATAAAAATACTACCTTAGTGTGAGTTTAGGAGATTCAAGAGCGAGGAAAAGTGAAGAATTTCAAATTTTGAGTCTCTTGGCCATAAAAAACCGTCCACTTCGCGTCCATTCGGCGACGTTAGTCGCACTCACCTATCTACTCAAAGACTCGCCGAGTGGTTACTTGCCCGCCAATTGCTAACATTCTTCAGTTTCTTGGGGGTCAAGACGGTGGTCTACATCGAGGTCGCTTGCCTAGTCAGCGGCGCACCGAACTGCTTCGTAAGTTCGCTGAGTTTTACAGGCTCTGACTTGAACTTGAATTGAGCCAAACAACGGGTCAAGTCGGCTTGCCGACCTCTTCGGTGATCCGTTGACTGATCATTTTTCTCGCCAATCTATATTTTTCACCACTTTTCTCATTCAAACATGCACCACTAACACACCATTATTTATAAACGCAAACTAAAGCATTTAAAACCTTGGGTTGCCTCCCAAGAAGCGTCTTATTTAACGTCGTGGCACGACGCGAGTCCTTACTCACTCCCCATTAGTTGGGTTGGTCCTAGTGTTACTAGGTAACCCCAATAGTTCATTTGAGTGCAGAGGAGGCACCGCATAATTCAGGAGTGTCCTGATCAGCTGGATCGATCTAGAGTGAGAGCCAACCATTTGATTCAATACTTCAATACTCTCCTTCATCTTTTTCAATATTTGATCTTGTTCGGTGATCTTTTGGAGAATGATTTGGAGTGTGTCCTCGACACAATTGTTGTCCCTATCTGTAGACTGCTTCCTATCGTGAGGAGGTATGTACCTCCCTTGACTCTTGCACTGGTTTTCCACCTCTGTTATTTTGGTGGCCAACTCGTTTAGCTGAGTTACCAGTGCGGGTAATGTGAAGTCCATCTCGACTTCTTGCTTCATCTCAGTCGAGTTGCCACCATTTCCCTCAGTCATGCTCAGGGAACCTACCTACATCAACAAATTCAAAGAAAAACAAAACTAAAAATAAGATTAGTAAACTACGAATATTAAAAGAAAAATTCGTCTTAAACTAAAAGCTTTCACGTAACACCACTCCCCGGCAGCGGTACCATTTTGATGTTTGCATAATCAAGGACACAACTTCTGATGCAAGTGTCTACGATCGTGCAATAATATAGTAACCCAACCAAGAGTTGGGGTCGAGTCCCAAGGGAGTGGGCGTGAAAATTAGTGATTAGGTACGAAAGTGCTAAAGCTAACTGTAGCTAAAGACTTTGGCAAATGAGAACATAACAAATTTAAAAAGGGTGACGCAAGCGTCAAATATCAAATGGGAGGTTTTGTCAGAAGTAAAAACAGTAAAATTAACAAAGAGATCTAAGAAATGAAAGGGGGATTCTTGGGATGTGAATGGAATATGGGATAGACTAAATCATTGGGTACATGCTTTTGATAGAGAACTCGTAGAGTAATTATGACTAGGCTAGACTGTAAGGGGGATAAGGTCTCGCTCGAGCAACTTACCCCGTTTCAAGTGGGTTCATCTCGGACACCTACTTGCCGCATGGAAAGCAACTTCCGCCTTAACCCACTCACTCTCTCGAGCTGAGTGTGTAGACATGGGACTAGGGTTCACTATCTCGAGCTAAACCTCATGTCGACCCACTCGCACTGGTCATCAATTTAGTGGTCTTAGTTTTACGACCTCTCTCTCGAGCAAGCCGAAAACACATAAATAAACTTGTATTTGCAACTACAAATTCATTAAATTCATCCACAACTACTAAACGAATCACAATTAAACTACGATTAAACTATCAATAAACAAGACCCAACAATTATCTTAACCCATATTCGCTAAATCACACCCCAAGAATTGGGGTTTTAGCCACACATGTATTAAGAGATAGAAATTTATACCAAGTTGAGCTTGCATTCAAATGGGTATGAAGATTTAAGTCTTGATACAGGCCAAAATTGATGAATCCAAGAGACCCAAATCCAAATCTTGAAGATGAAACCCTTTGGATCTTCAAGTCTTCAAAACCCTCTCAAACTTAGTGAAAAAATATCTCCAAAACTCTGTCTAAAACTTGATAATCTAAAAACTAGGTAAAACTCCCTCCTAAGAGTAAAAACTGAACAAGTATTTAGAGTTTTTAGAAAATGTGCTCTGAAGGATCTTTCGGTGACGTTAGTGAGAGTCGTCGATGCATTTGGCGATCCGCCCTTTGGTCTACTTCGTCGCCTTTCGTCAGTTGTTTTCAACATTTTTATGTCCTGGATAATTGGGCGATGTAGCACTGCTTCGCGGAGTCGTTTGGCGATACGCCGACTGCTTCTTTTCACCACCGATTTTCTCATTTTCTTCAGGGCTCAACACACTGGAACAAAAGGCGAATATGCGATCTATTGGCGATTTGCCGAATGGGTTCGGTGATTCGCAAATCTTCATTTCTTCGTTCTTTCGGCTTCTTTTTGCTCATTTTTGCTAAGTAGTGTCCATGCCTTGCCTCAAACTTCAAATGCCTGAAACTTAAAGGTTTTCATCATATATCGAGATAAAACATGCATTTGAGGACATAATTTCTATTAAAATATATCCCTAAATGAGTCCAATTTGTGGACTCATCATTCACCAGTGTATTGATACCCAAAACTCTGGTGTCAGCAAGCCACTCAATGACAGTAAAGTACACGAATAAAATTTGTACAGAAGAAGAATAAAAGCTCAAAAATTTTGTAAGTGAAAAGTCTGAAGATTCACAAGTATTTATAGATAAGAAGCACTGGTTCGAAATGTTGCAACTTTTCAAAAACCACACACCATTCATGAAAGTTTGCAATATTTCAAACTGTCATGGCTATTTTTGAAAGTTGCAACCTTTCAGAACAGTCATCTCTAATGGCGGAAAATTTAAATAAAATGGGAAAGTGTTTTAAATAAAATGGGTCGCGCGAATCGAAGTCGGTTCGGGACGTTTTGTCTAATTAAAATGTTTTGGCCATTTAATTTAATTTAATTAATAATTAATTAAATAAAATTTAATTAATTAATAAATAATTAAAACAAACTTTGTCCAAAAATAATCTCTCGATCATTTTCCAAAGCCAAAGTCGTAGTTGTAGACGAAGCCAAGCCGAGCGAGCGACGATGATGACGGCGTGAGGGGGGTCCCTCTTTCCAATCCTTTTAACAACTAATAGAAGTGTTTATCTAATTAAACACTTCAATTTTTCTTTCCACCACCAATGAGGGAGAAATACTTTGTTACTAAAGCATAAGAGAACCTTTCAAGTTCCTCTCTTTTCATCTTCCCTCCCTTTTCCATTAACTCTTGCTATATACCCAACAATCCGCCACATGAATTGGGAATGCTTATAACATAAAGGAATGCACGGACAAGTGTATACTTTACAAGCAAGGATCAATTGTATCTGGATAAGTAGGTTTCCCGTTGAACTTTCCGTAGTAAACATATGTCGGATATACTCGGTCAATCGGTAGATGCAATATCTTTGAACCGTCGAGCTTTGGTATATACCTAGACAACCATATGTCACACAATTAACTCTTTACCGTTTATGGTTCTTATGGTTGTGTTCTTTTCAGCCATGAACACCTCCTAGTTTCATAAATGTATAGAGAATAGGCTTTTGACAATAATTTTCTTTGAAGCGGCTTACACTTCACACTCACATAGGTGATTTCTAACCATGTCATCGTGTAGATACACTATTTGGTCAAATTTGCCAAACTTAGCAAATCATTAAAAACTTTAAGCTTTATTAACTCATTAACAAGCCTTAATTTTTTAACCTCATTCCTGAACATTGTCTTCATCATGAGAATGAATTGAGTTGATTGACAATGTCGAACCGTCAGTCACAATTTTTTTTTTCTTCTTGAACCTAGCTCTTAGGATCTCCAGTCTACGAGGTAGAGTTACCGCCATGATGACTTGTTCTAAGCCTAAAACCCATTCCCTTAGATGATCTTTCAACTACCTCTCTCAGTAGGACTATTGTTAGTGGATCTGACACATTATTTCTTGACTTCACATAGTCAATTGTGATAATTCCACTAGTCAGCAGTTGTATTATCGTATTATGTCTCCGTCGTTTATGACAAGACTTCATGTTGTACATGACGGTCTCTGCCCTACCTATTGTTGCTTGACTATCACAATGTATGCATATAGGTCCCACAGGCTTGGGCCAGAATGGAATGTCCTCTAAGAAATTTTGGAGTCATTCAGCTTCTTCACCGGCCTTATCTAAGACGGTAAATTTAGATTCCATTGTGGAGCGAGCGATACATGTCTGTTTGGACGGCAAGAGACTACTCATCCACCAAGTGTAAACACATAACCACTTGTGGATTTTACTTCATTTGACCCGGTGATCCAATTTGCATCACTATATCATTTAATAACGGCAGGATATTTATTATAATGCAAAGCATAGTGTTGTGTATGTTTCAGATACCCCAACACATGTTTCATTGCCATCTAGTGAGTTTGATTAGGATTACTAGTGAACCAACTCATCTAGCTAATAGCACATGCTATATCTGATTGCGTACAATTCATAATATACATCAAACTTCTCAACACTCTGGCATATTCCAATTGAGAGTCACTTTTATTACCTTTATTCTTTTGAACTGTAAAGCTTATATCAATTGGAGTTTTGACATCGTTGAAATTTAAGTACTTGAACTTGCCCAATACTCTTTTAATATAATGAGATTGAGATAATGCTAGTCCTTGAGGAGTTTTGAGAATCTTAATCCCTAAGATCAATTCAACAACTCCTAAGTCCTTCATATCGAACTTACTGGACAGCTAGCATGCACTTAGTAGTATTTATATCGTCAATATCTTTACTCATTATTAACATGTCATCAACATACAGACAAACAATGACTTCATGATTCGAAATGTTTTTAATGTAAACACATTTGTCACATTCGTTAATCTTGAATCCATTTGCCAACATTGTTTGGTCAAATTTAGCATGTCATTGTTTGGGTGCTTGTTTGAGCCCATAAAGCGACTTAACAAGCCTGCACAATTTCTCTTCTTTACCAGGTACTACAAACCCTTCAGGTTGTTCCATGTAAATTTCTTCCTCCAACTCTCCATTTAAGAAGGATGTCTTAACATCCATTTGGTGGATTTTAAGATCATGCACTGCCACTAGTGCTAATAACATCCTAATTGATGTTATCGTTGTTACTGGCGAGTATGTATCAAGGTAGTCCAGACCTTCTTTTTATCTATATCCTTTGACTACAAGTCTAGCCTTATATTTGTCAATAGTCTCATCGACTTTCATTTTCCTTTTAAAGATCCACTTTGATCTTAAAGGTTTATTTCCCGGAGGAAGATCAGTCAATTCCCAAGTATGGTTACTCAAAATTGATTCAATCTCAATATTGACTGCTTCTTTCCAATAAGTTGACTCAGACGAAGACATCTCTGCTTAAATGTTTGAGGGTCATTTTCAAAAAAGAATGCCACAAAATCAGGTCCGAAAGAAGTAGATTTTTGTTGATGATTACTACGCCTAGGATCCTCGTTATGTAGTGTATTTTTCGTTGATTCTTCCCGTGGTCGTTTAGGTCTTTCACTTGTCAACTCACATTCAGTTTTATACAGATAAATGTGTTCAAAGAACTCAGCATTATCTGACTCAATTATCGTATTAACATGAATTTCAAGATTATCATATTTGTGAACCAAAAACCGATAGGCCTTACTGTTCACATCATATCCAGCAAATACACAATCCACTGTTTTAGGTCCAATTTTCACCCTCTTGGGTAAAAGAACCTCTACCTTGGCTAAACACCCCTACACTTTGAAATATTTTAAGTTGGGTTTCCTTCCTTTCCATAATTCATATGGAATCAATTTTATTTGTTATGGGGTACCCTATTGAGTATCTTGTTGCCGTAAGGATGGCTTCACCCTATAGGTTTCGCGGTGAACCAGAACTGATTAACAAGACATTTATCATTTCCTTTAATGTTCTGTTCTTTCATTCTGCCAATCCATTTGATTGTGGTGTATAGGGTGCAGTAGTTTGATGAATAGTACCATATTCCAAACATATCTCTGCAAAAGGAGATTCGTATTCTCCACCCCTTTCACTCTGAATCATTTTTATCTTTTGATTTAATTGATTCTCCACTTCATTTTTGTATTGCTTAAATGCATCAATTGCTACATCCTTACTATTAAGCAAATATACATAACAAAATTGAGTGCAATCGTCAATAAAAGTTATAAATATTTTTTTCCACCGCAAGATGGTATTGACTTCATATCGCATATATCTGTGTGAATTAAGTCTAAATGTTTTGAATTCCTGTCAACAGACTTATAAGGATGTTTAACAAACTTACATTCAACACAAATTTCACATTTCTATTTATCACATTTGAAGTTAGGTAATACTTCTAAAGTAATCAATTTTTGCAAGGCTTTGTAATTTACATGTCTCTAACGGGCATGTCATAAATCATTTGACTCCAATAAGTAAATAGAAGTAGAATTTTTATTAATACTGTCAACAACCATTACATTCGGTTTGAAGAGGCCCTCGGTGAGGTAGCCATTTCCTAAGAACATCTCATTCTTACTTATTACAACTTTATCACTAACTATGACACACTTAAACTCATTCTTAACGAGCAGTGCAACAAAAACTAGATTCTTCCTAATAGTAGGAACGTGCAGAACGTTGTTCAAAGTCAACACCTTGCCAAATGTCATTTTAAAATTACTTTCCCAGTTCCTGTAATCCTTGTTGTTGTTGTGTTCCCCATGAACAAATCTTCATCCAACTCAGCAAGAGTATACGTTACAAAGGCTTCTTTTGCAGTGCAAATATGTCGAGTGACACCTGAGTCGAGTAACCACTCCTTGAGATTTCCAACTAAGTTGCACTCCGGGATCGTGAATAAATTTCTCTGTTTTGATATTAGATGATTCATTTCTTGAATTTATCACTTGTAACATATGTATGTTTTTACCATTTGCAGCCTCCTCCCTTTTGATCTGGCAATTTAGCTTCTCTACAATATAAGCACCTACTACTTTTTAGTAAATATTTCAAGTCTTTCCTTATACATCATCTTTTTTCATTTGCCTTTTCATTTATTTCAGTGTCTAAGGATGATACAAGCAAACCTTGCAAGCTGAATTCCTTCTTGGGTTATAAGGTTGGAATAACCCACATCGTCAGAGAAGTTGAAAAACATATATCAAGTAAAATCATCCTTTTATTTATAACAATTCAGTTATGTATTCACATTTTCGACATACATTTATTATTTAGACTCTGGCTTGCTAGCGTTGTCCTACTACCTTTCACTCTAAGGGGAGATACTAATATGTTGAAGCTAAATATTGATTTTGACATATTTGTTGATATTGTAAGACTCCACAAGAGAAAAACTGCCAAGGCGAATCTAATTTATATACTACATGTAAACTTTCTTAAAATATGTGATTCCAATAGTACATAGTGATCACAAGCCTATAACATTTGTGCTTTTTTAATCCTCTTAGTAAAATTCACAATTTTAATGTTATTTATAGGATAATGTAAATTCTCATTCAAGCAACTTTTTCAAAAAGAGACAACTCCAAGTGATGTTGAACTTTAATAAGCTTATATATACCTAAAAAAAATGGATTAAATTATTTTCCTCAAATCCAAAATGAGGAGATGAACTTTTATGATATAGGAAATTATGAAAGTTTAGATATTGTTATTGCAAAAGTAATCAAAAATTTATTTTTACAAAGGGTTGGTATAAATTTGTAAAAATAATTGTATCTTTTGCTCTTAAGCCTTTCTCTTTCACAAACTTATGCCAACCCTATGTAAAAATAAATGTTTTGATTTCTTTTGCAATAGTACCTAAACTTATATATCATAAAAGTTCATGTTCTCACTTTAGATTTGAGAAAAATACTTTATTGCATATATATATATTTTTTAGATATATACAAACCTATAAAGCTCAACATCACTTATAGTTAGTTCCTTCTGAAAAAATTGGTTGTACCAGAATTCAACATTATCCTAAGTAACAATGAAATATGAATTTATCAAGAGGATTAAAAAACACACGAAATGATGTAGGCTTGTGATCCCTAAGTAATATTAGAATCTCATATTTTAAGAATGTTTACATATAGTATGTAGATATCCTTGTGGGTAGCCTATACAAATCATTTACATTAGTATACATAATTTAAACTCTTAGAAATTTATATTTTATGTGGATCGTTGTCAGAAAAAATCTCTTGTATGACATGCAACAACAACAAGTCAACAACATACATACCTACTGTAATCCCATAAGTGGTGTATAAAAAGAGTAGTGTCTACACATACCTTAGCACAATGACCATTATGTTGGCCCACAACACCTTTGAATTTTGAACCAAAATTGCAAGCTTTTTTCTCACGTGGATGAATTTTGTATTTTTTTGGGCAATAGATGAGTGCTCACTCTTAAATCACAATCACCAACTGTTACGTATATGGTTGTACTTGACATTAAGTTCGTTTCGTCTTCCATGTTGAATCTTAAGAGAATTCAAAAAATAAATAAAGAAAATTTATGAAAATATGAGAGATTGGTAGGTAGTTAGGTACAATTTCAAATGCTTAAATTTATTGTTCAAACACAAAGAACGAAATATAAAAATAACATTATTAGCAATGAACAAAAAATTTAAATAGATGGTCTCACTCAATTAATGTTTATTATTGCATTCTTTTTGTTGATTTCCAATTTTTCAACAAAAAAAAATGACTTTCTAAGATGATAACTATTAGTTGAATGACCATCTGAAAGGTCAACCCAATTCCTTTTTAAGTGCTACTTTTTTTCCTTTTCAAACTTCCCAAATTCTATGTCCAAACTCCCATCCAAACAAAAGACTTTCTCATAAGATTTCTAAGACTCTCATGCTTTTACAATAAAAAAAAAACGGTTTTCATATAAAGATTTAAACTATAAATTTTTTTTGCAAAGCAACATTAACAAGAATTCATGTGAAAAAATATAAGGAGAATGAACAAAAAACAAACCTGACCATCTCAAGTATTAACGGCGGCTTCAAGAAAAGGAAAAAAGAAAGGAAGGAAAAAGTGGATACTTACATAGAGTTCGATCAATAACACACAAGACTTGACATCTTTGTCAAGACAATTTTGAAATCCACTGCATCCACTGGAGTATACCTCTGCAAAGAAAGAGAAGGTCAGAGGAGCTACAAAGAGTTACAAAGAAAAAAAGGGAAGGATGCCTACTTCAGCGAGCTTAGAAAGAGAAGAGTGTATGGCATCAGGAGATACACATAGATGATCCACGAAGTGAGGAGGCGGAAAGTAAGTCAAGTTCAGACCCATTCTAGTAGAAAACATGTTGATGAAAGAGGCGGAGTGAAATGAGGAGTATTAGATAGGAAACCCTACCATTTAGGATCAATTTATAGAATGGTCTATTTTCTATTTTGAATGGGCCCAGTTAGGTACTACTTGCTTGATATATTTGGGCTTATTTTGGGCCTTTTTGTATAGAATTTTTGAAGTGGAATAAAGGAGCTAGACGCTCCACAATTTTATTTTATTTTTGGGCAAATTACAGAAATCACATACTTTTAAGACAAAATTACAATATATTCCTTAAAAGTTTATAATTACAAAAATCCCTCAAACGGATACAATAATATAAGCGCTGATACATTAATCTGATGCGCGAGATACATTAATCGTTAAGTAAGATACATTACATTTTATATATGATAAACTAATTTGATGTACATGATACACTAATCTGATGCGCGAGATACAATAATATAAGCGTTGATACATTAATCTGATGCGCGAGATACACAAATCCGATGTGCGAAAATGAGGAATTTTGGAAATTTGTAAAACTTATAGGGGATAATGGTAATAAGTAAACTAAAAGGTAGGATTTCTGTAATTTTTCCTTTTTTGTTTTTAAAATGGTAGAAGCTATGTGATTTTCGTAAGAACCAAAAAATTATTTTTATTGTTGTAATAGACCAAAATAACAAAATATATATATATGTGTGTGTGTGTGTGATTTTATATAATTTGACAGTAGATATTGTAGTTGATTTTGAATAATTAATTAATTCAAAAGATCAGTTCGAAAAATGATGGAACTTTCAAACTTGTACATGGTAAGTTTGTTTGTTAGTCATAGCTAAATACTTTTGACTTGACACATCTTTTATGGAGTAATAATTGATAGAATGTTAATTTTACTTGAAAAAAAATATGAACTTTTGTGAGTTAAAGTGATTATTTAAAAAAAAATAATTTAAAAGATATATTTTCAAAATCAGATGCAACATCTTTAGTCAAACGCCAGCTAAATATATAAGAATTTAGCATGGAATATATCCGTATATCACATTACGTAGTTCAAATAAGGAAAATAAATTATTTTTAAAAGAAAATCTTAATCGATTTTGAAATTCCTAAATACAATGACCTTTTGCATAATTCCAAAATCATTGTTGATATAATTTTTTTATATATTAGAAAAATTATTATGTTATAATCTTGTTTAAATTCATTTTTCAAAACAATTTATGAAAAGTCAACATTTCGTATCAAAAGCCGCATGCTTTTTAATACAAGAGGAAATACATATCTCTAAATTGGGAAAATCTTCTAAGGTGATGACTTAACTAAGTAATGCAATAA
This sequence comes from Solanum raphanifolium, assembly GCA_036250405.1. Taxonomy (NCBI): domain Eukaryota; kingdom Viridiplantae; phylum Streptophyta; class Magnoliopsida; order Solanales; family Solanaceae; genus Solanum; species Solanum raphanifolium. The sequence continues at coordinate 20,858 of JAJOOE010009339.1, forward strand.
AATATATCACTTCATAAATTTTAATGAACATATAATATAAAAAACATTTAATTTATCAAAATAAATATTCTAAGACATACAATACGAAAAACATTAAGATCACGTAATAATTACATTTATAAAAAAATTAATACTCTAACAAACTTCAATAAAGTACTAAGTGGAACTCCAATTCAGCTCATAAATAGTGCATTATAAGTTTTTTTCTTTTTTACCAAGACTATTTTTGTAGATAAAATTGTTCGAGTCTCATGACTTTAATTTGCAATTGAAAGCTCGTAAAGTACTAAAGTTAATAACAATAATTTAATAAAGAGTTTTTCGCCGTCTAAAGGTGAACTATTTTATGTAGTACAACTTCATGTTCAAATATTTTTAAGAAAATAATAGTATCATGTCAAACAGTACTAATAGTGAGTCTCTCTATATATATATATACTTGTTCAAACATCGGTTTTTAGAACTAATATTTCTTATATCATAGACACATTTAAGACTATGCCAACTCATAAATTTTTTTATGAATGTATACAAAGTACTTAGCTTTAATATTATCAATAATTATGTCAACTCATAAAAATTGTTTGAGGCCCTACAAGAATACATATAAGTAAGTGAATAATTTTTTTTCATGGATCTATTTAATATTTATTCAAGAAAAGAACTAAAATAAGAATAAATAACGTACGACAACACTTCAAAAAAAGATCGATTTATATTAATATACATAATTCAATCACTCTCTCATACAAAATTATTAAAAATCAACAAGGTAGTCTATCTAAACAAATTATACTCGACCATACACATAGACAACAGAACCAAAAAATATAATTATATAACTTAATTTTAGGCATAAGATCAAAACTATAGGACTTAAAAAAAACATCGATATATGTAATTATTATTCACTTTAATTAGAGATTCAAATGATTGCACATAAAACATGAATTAATGTGGGAGGTAGAAGGGTTATTTTTTTTTATATACCCTCGATTTAAGGAAAAACATAAAGAAAAAAAAAACTAATGAAATTATGGTAAAATATTATAAAAAGCATGACAAAATATTTTTAAAAATCTGATAACTATAATAAAATAATATATTAATTAAAGAACGAGAAATGGTAGATAGTAGCAGAAAAACTAAATTAATTGATAAGAAAAAATGAACTCAATTTTACAAAATCTCACCAATATGGAGATACCAATTGGGCACACAATAAATAGCATATTGCCAAAAAAAACAAGACTAAGTAGGGATTAGATAGATAAGATGAAAAATACAAAATTGATACTCATCTCAATATTCCAGTTGGTATTTATAATAGAACACTGAATATGTATTAATGGGAATATGAAATAATGTTCATTAAATTCAATAAATAGGTTAAAATATATTTCAATTAATTTAAGATTGTCATGTGATAGACTAAACATGTATTAATTGTTCATTTAATTGAATAATAATGTTATGATCCTTTCTTAATATTACCTTCAAATTATAAAAGAAAAGATCTAATTTATTTATCTTTTTAAAAAAATGATAAAAAAATAAATATATTTTTTGGCAGAGAAACCTCATCGTGTTTTTTTCTCTCCAGCTTTCTAATGTCAAAATAGATTGCATACGAAAAGGTGAGATAGTAATAACTATTCTTGAAATGACATAATTGTATGCATTAAATCTTGCTATAATTTCACAACTTATTATTTTATTTTCTTAACAAAAAATGAATTGAAATATAAAAAAGTTGAGAAAAAAGATAAATACAAATTTAGGCAATAAAGAGGTGCCACATCACATTCTTTATATTTACCATTATTATTATATGCAGATTACATTTTAATCAATCATTAATCATATATATACTTATTTTATTGAGCGATACAGATTGTAAAGCGATTTGACATTTATGGCTATTGATGACAATGTTATGAACCAGCCTCGGCCCAATGTCAATACCTATACGGATGCCACACAACTAGTTATTGGGCCAAAAAGAAGCAGCAAAATTAGAAGGCCTTCACAAAGGTTGGTTTGGGACCCAGGCCCAATAAACAACTATTTAAAAGGATGGCGGATGAGAAAGAAGGGTTTATGCAAAACTGTTATGAAGAGTCTATGTTTTCTCATCCCTTTTCTAAGGATCTGGTTTCTCATCTCTTTATAATTCTTACTATCTTTTAATTCAGTTGTTTCAGTAGGTAACTATTGTTAATTACCATAATTTCTGTTGTATCCTTATTGAGTAATTGGAATGCATCTATGAGTTTCTGCTGAGAATTGAGTTTGTTACATTGGTGCTTTCATTGATTCCATCTACCATGGTGGACCTATCTCAAGCCCCTGTCATGGGTCGTTTCAGTGGTGACAATCCTCTAGATTGGGTGATTCAAACAGAGAAGTATTTCATATTCTATGACATATTATCAGAGCATAAACTGTCATGGGCTTCATTCTATTTGGATGGCGAGGCTTTGGAATGGTATCGTTGGCTCTTCCGAAACAAACAACTTGCGGGTTGGGACCATTTCGTGGATAAATTATTTATTCGTTTTCAAAGTTGGAAAACCCATGGCAATCGTTTAGCCTTTCTCCGGCAGTTTACCACAGTGGATGATTCTTAGGCACGGGCTGCAATTATTTCGTCATGGAGCACTATCGCTAACTCGCATTCGCCTCAGTCATGGAATGCACGGTCCGACTACAACAAAGTGAACTCTGCCCACCAGGTGTTTGGTGAAAAGTTAAGTAAGACAACTGATATTGTTGTAGATGTTAAGAATGCAACAATGCTAGTTAAAAGTGGCAGCGCTGAAATGTTGGCAAATCAAGCAAAAGAGGAGATTTTTCATTCGATTTTGGATGAAACCAAAGAGGAGGCGAACTTCCCTGTTCCACAACACTTTAATGAGCCACTTATATACGATAACAATCAGGCACACAAGGTGTTCGATGAATTTTTTGTAGCATCTAAGGATGTTATTCTAGAATCACACAAGATGCTTACGATTAACACAGATGCTATTGAGGAAAGCAACTATGTTACTGGTGTTGGAAATGAAGGAAAGAATGAGGAAGAAGAACTTTTTTCCATTGGAAATAAAATACGACAATTGGTTCCTGCATTTGTGGGAATACATTCACTATGGTTTGATTCTCCATTTTCTAGTTTCGGTGACTTTGCCATGTTTAGTATGCTACATAAACTTGGAATAGCCCGATGCTCGGAGGAGTTGTGTGGAATGCTTTCAACTTGCAGATATGACCAACTTACTAACAGAGGTATAACTGATCACTTTAGTAGACTTGGTCATGTTTCACTTGTCTTAACTTTGCATTTGTTTCCACCTGATCAATCCAGATTAGCGTTTTCATTTGATCCTGGCTCTTGTTTACTTACCATGTTTCTTAGAGTTACAAGAAACTCTCTATTTTGTCTCGCTTCGGACAACTTGGGTCATAATAAGTTCATTATGTCAACCTTGTGGTATTCTTTCAATTGGGTTGGTAAAGGACAAGAGCATTGTCTTCCTGGTTTCTTATTGTCTAAGTTGAGAGAGCTGGGTAAGGCGGAGAAAATACAGGGGTTGCTAGAGGCATTTGTTGCACGATATTCGGAGCAGTTTCCCAATAATCTTGTCAACAAAGATGATGTGTTCTTGTTTGCTATGTTTGGTGTTCATGTATCAAAGCCATCTTCGTCGTATCTTGTCTTTGATCCTGGTCTATATCTTGATGATGACTCTGTTGTTTTTGGTGTCGTGGACATGAAGGATGTTTTGAGAACATGTATCAAAAGATTCCTTTTTTTTGCCAAAATTACAGTGGCATATAGTTTTGTATGCAATATTTTCACAAAGGCTCTATACAGCCTTTCGCCAAACAACAATTCTGGCTGGAGCTCGACTCTTCAACCTTATTCTTATTCCTCACCAAGTACTGATGCATCTGAACAGTTCAATAGTTCCTTGGAGTTTCATTTAGCACTTAATCACGCAAGTTTAGTGCAACATATATGGATAAAGCAATGGAATGCACTATTTGAACACATTCATCCATATTGTCATGATTATCAGACTAACATGGAAAAGTTTTTTAATGTCTCATTTTTTTTCAAGGCCATATCATGGAAAGTTGATGCGAGCACTGGTTATATTGATTGCACCCAACTGGAGAACTATGCCACATTGTTTAGACCAAAGTTTATTGTTACTAATACAAGTGCTTCTGCTCGTTGCTATGATTATGCACGTCTCCGCAAGTTTCTCTTCGCTACAACTTGTGGGGTGCACGCTACTAACATTGTTCTCGACTCGAACCTTGAGGACAAGGTTCTTATTGAGGACGAGAGTATTGTTATGAACCAGCCTCGGCCCAATGTCAATACCTATACGGATGCCACACAACTAGTTATTGGGCCAAAAAGAAGCAGCAAAATTAGAAGGCCTTCACAAAGGTTGGTTTGGGACCCAGGCCCAATAAACAACTATTTAAAAGGATGGCGGATGAGAAAGAAGGGTTTATGCAAAACTGTTATGAAGAGTCTATGTTTTCTCATCCCCTTTCTAAGGATCTGGTTTCTCATCTCTTTATAATTCTTACTATCTTTTAATTCAGTTGTTTCAGTAGGTAACTATTGTTAATTACCATAATTTCTGTTGTATCCTTATTGAGTAATTGGAATGCATCTATGAGTTTCTGCTGAGAATTGAGTTTGTTACAGACAAAGAGATGAGTGAGTTGAATATAAATTGATCGAAATAAATCAGGTAAAAATGAATAAAATATTTTATCCAAATCATATTTAATATTCATAAAAATAGGTAAATTGAATAAATAATATAGATGTTGATATTATCCATTGCTTTTATTATGTAACAAAAGGTATTTCAGATAACAATTTTTTTTTCTTATTTTTCTCCTTTTAGAGTGTGTTTGGTATGAAGGAAAATATTTTCATATTTTTCTAGAAAGTATTTTCCTGAAAAACTGAGTAGCCCTAGGTCAATGTCGGAAGGTCAAAATTCAGGTCTCGAATCAGGGTCAAGAGTTAGGTCAAGGTTGGGTTGGGATTGGATTCCAAGTATGAACATTTTCGGATAGTGAGGTTTAAGAAAAATGTTGGAAAATATTTTCTTGATTTATGAAAAGTTTTGAATTTTTTTCCCTTACTTTATGTCATGACCCGAAAATGGACGTGATGACACTCGTCTTATCCCACCAAGACAAGTCAGCGAACCCAACAATACGAAAGAAATGCGGAAAATAAACTATCAATAACATAAGTGCGGAAAACTTAGTCAATCTCATAATAACCCCAAAACCTGGTTTTTTTTTAAAACAACTTGTGGAGCCGAAGCTCCATTTTATTAACAATAGTAGACTTGAACAAAACAAGCCTCAGGGCCCATAAATGGAAAGAAAACTAGAAAAATCAGGCCAACCCAAATCATCCTCCTTTACACTTGATCCCTAAAAAATAGGGCATTCCCTTTTGAGCACCCGACCAATTTCCTTCACGTTCACCTCTTGGAGCCTCTGCTAGCCTGAGCTATCGATTCTTCAACAGCTCGCGGAAGTACTTCTCTTCTTTTCCTCATGTTTGATGTTGATCATCTTTTTTCTTTATTGTTGTCGCCCCTCTTTGTATAGGTGCATTCCGGTGGAGATAGTGGATTCCTAGCTGGATTCAATAAGGGTCTTTTGTGAGCTCGAGCTGATACCATCAGTAAGTTCCTTGTTTCGCCCTTCTTAACCTTCCTGATCATTTTCTCCATTTCCTCATCATCTCTATGGATTTCCTGTTGAAGCTATTGCGGAGATGTCCAGCTGCTCTTGATCTTCTTTGTAAGGTTCTTTTTCCTGCTCCTGCGCATAATTTTCTTACCTGACCTGAAGGCCCTCGCCTTTCTCTAGTGTATTTTTTGTAGACTGTCATGGTATAGGCTAGGTAGCTTAGTTTTCATTATTATGAATACCTTAGTGTGGTATACATTTTCTCTGTAAATATCATAACATCTACTGTGGTTACTTTTGTGTATCCCTCTGCTCCTGTTAATACCCCTCTACTCTGTTTCTTCTTGTCTTGATTCTCAAAGTGGGTAGTTGCGTCTTATCAATGTTTAAAATCTGTTTGCTTTCTACTGATTGCTGATTTGAACTCTGAATTTGTATCAAGGTCTCATGCTCATATGCTTCATTTGCCAACATATCTGCTAACTTGTTTGCTTCCCTAAGCACATGCTTAATGCTAGAATGTGTAATTAACATTAGCTCTTGTATCTCCTCTATGATTTCCACTTATTGCCATGGTATCTGCCACTCTCTTCTTATCATTTTTGCAAGAGTTTGTGAATCTGATTCTATTAGAACCCCTTGCATATCGTTACTCCTGCAATACCTTAGGGCTTTTTGGATTGCGACTGATTCTGCTTCAATATTAGTTCCATGCCCTATCTTCTTAGCTTCTGCATATATTAAATTCCCACTATCATTCCTTAGACAGAAACTATAAGAACTTTCTCCCGAATTTCCTCTACATGCACCATCTGTGTTGCATTTTATCTTTCCTCTTTCTGGCATGTCCCATTTGACTGTGTGATGAAATAATTGAGGCCTATAGCTGTGGAGAGTGCTGATTATTCCTTCCCAATCTTTAGGTATAACAATCCATGGGTATTTAGTTTTTACAAGTTGATATACTGTGTTAACACATTGGGCCTGCAACTTGTAAAAACTTATATCCTTTCCATGTCTCCTTGCATTTCTTCTTTTCCACAACTCCCACATCAGAATAGCTGGAATTGCTTGAAAGATTAGTCTCAATTTAGTCCTGTTGGAAGCTCCCCATCATGCTGTAATTGTTTGTTGTAGGCCTTCTTGAAGTTGGATTCCTGCACAATTAGCAAACTGCTTCCAAAACCTGGTTGTCACGTATACAAGTCACTAATATATTACAACATAATCGAAAGATAAATACAAGTCTCAATGTCTTTGTTAGTAGAGTAAAGCAAGAACATAGAAAAGGAACAAGAGAGCCTGTTGAAGTAACAAATAACTACCTCTCAAGTCTCTACAGAAAAGACACGGACAAAGTAGGGAGGAAGAATAGTTACGCATATCTAGGCTCATAACCTGCACAAGTGTAGAAACAAGTAGTGAGTACGAAACAACACGAAACTCAGCAAGCAAACCACTAAACACAAGGTAGAGCAAATAGAATACGAGTACTTCTTTCATCCAAATCGAACTTTCACAGACTACAACTTGCACAGAAAATCAGCTCAACCTAAGAATTCACAGTTTACAGGACACATAGTTCAATAACAACGATGAATCAAGTCTAGATCAATCATGATTAAGTATTAAGCACATCAATCAAAAGTCTCATAAGAAGATCACAACATCACAAATAGTAATCATGAGCAATATAATGATATATCAAGTAAAGTGATACATGTCTGTCTCCGAAATCAATGGGGTACTCACAAGGTCTAACATTCGTCGGAACAAACTTCAGCCTCAGTATCACTTACTGGAATCATTTTCCATCAGCATCAATATCACTTATCAGAATTATTTTTCATCGACATAATCACAATAGATCTCGTCACAATATTTCAGAATCGATACAGATAGACATGTTCACACAATAATGACAAGATGAAAAATCCATAGTAATTCACAGTCACAACAACACTATCATAGTATTTCATTAATAACTAAATCGATATCACAATGCAAGTGTATCACAATATACCACACAACAAATATCATCACATTGCATTTTCGTTACCCCCTTCATTATCATTAATATTAATCAATTTGAGCAATTCAACCCATCACCAATTATCATTACTCCCCAACACATATAACAAGGAGAATACAAGATTCTACAAGCTTAACAAAGATTTAGAAGTTCACTTGTCTTAATCAATCAACAAATCACTTTGGGACTTGAGTTTCCCTTTTCGAACAATATCTGAATAAACACAATATAGTCAATAAAATAATCACAAAACAATTTGAAACTAACAACATCTATATCAAACAATTTAGAAAACGGGGTCAAATCAATCTAACAACCCGATTTCAAAAACGAAGGGTAAATATGAAATTTGTTGCATAAATACGTTACCAAAGAATTTAGAAATTAATGGTGGAAATTATATCAAAAATGGAGTTGAATTCATAATATCATTAATCTATCAAAAACCTTCAATCTTTTTCAAAAGGCTTTCAAGTTGGGTCAAAATCCATGTTTAAACATCAAAATCACGAATTAATCAATGGGTAAAAGGGTTAGGAAGTTAGAAATTGTAACTCAATCAATGAATCTTGAAAAAAACTTAAAATTGTCAAAATCGAGTTCTTGATATTCAAAAATGGTGAAATGAGGTTGATATCATGACTTTGAGAAGAAAATGATGTTCAAGCAAAAAAATCGTTCATCGCGATCGCGACCCAAGGGCTCGTGATCACAATGAGTGAACATGTCGGGTGTGTTTGGTATGAAGGAAAATGTTTTCCTAGAAAACAAGTTGATTTTTGACTTATTTTCTCATGTTTGGTTGGTGATTAGAAAATATTTTTCGGAAAAGATTTTTAGTGTTTGATTTATGAATGAAAAATATTTTTGAGAAATATCTTTTATTTTTACTAGAGTAGAAAATAATTTTTGAAATTGAAAATAT
>JAJOOE010009340.1:0-33685 GCA_036250405.1 Solanum raphanifolium
ATCCTTAGGATTGATATATGTTTTTGTTTTCTCTATATGTATGCACATTTGCAAGTATGAAGAGGGCATAATCAAAAATATTTAACCTAAAACTGAAAAATTCAACATACAAAATTGCCAAGCTTAATCAACATAAAATGGTTAAATATTTCAATATAATAGGCTAATAGCTACTAAAATCAATCACTACTGAGAACCATCATATAACCCCTTGAATATGAACAAATAACTTCTAAATGGAAGTACACTGAGCTGTGTCTGAAGAATCTACTCGCTTTCTACTTTATGGTAATTTGCATCAGAGGAATATCTCATCATACTAGACATTCACTTGTTCATTAAATGACAGAGCCCTCTTCATGGCAATAAAGAGGAGATGTATAAAGAAAACTAAAACATTTAACAATTTTGAAAATGGAAACTCTCAGCTATGTTGCATGAAACTAGTTTAATGTACTAGGACACAAGATAAGCTTAGTTGTTAATAGCCCACCAAACGCAAGTGGGAATTGAACTAAAAATTTAGAACTGTTTGTATTTGATTTCAGGGGAAACTATTGAAAAATGCAATAAATAATAGGTATGGACCCATAACTTTAGAAATACACTGGTTCAATTCTAAGAGCTTCAGACTTGAACCCATAGATCTTAAATCTTGAATCCATCTTTTCTCGTGTTGGCATGTAAGTCAACTGATAAACTATGACTAGAACGACCACTAGGTTGAAATTTTAAATTTTGGTTCCCAGCCAAATGGATCAGTTGAATCATCCCATCAGGTCTAAATACATTTTATCCACAATACTCCACCAAAACAAGGAACTGAAGGGAAAAAATAAGAGGAAGAAACCAATAATTCCTAGCTAAAGATATTGATATCTTTTTTTTAACAACTAAGTAGATAGGCATTTCAACTGAATTCATCAAGATAAAAAGAAGATGACATTTTCACTTATTTAAGTATAATTGTTAAAGCATCTTGAGCCTTAGCATATTTGTTGACTTCTCCATTTATTGGGACAGAAAAATCAATAAAACATGAAAAACATCTTGACTTATTTTGCAGTATTTTTTATTTCTATTTTTTAAGGAATTTTGTTCCCACAGTTTTTTATTCATGATTCAATTTTCCTAATTTACAAAAAGCTAGTTTAGAAGAGCAGTAAAGTTTTCCATATCATGCATGCCCCAAAAACAATGGTAATGCTCGACAATTTTAAAGGCCACATTGACCCAATTTAAGGAAACTGAAAAATGAAGCAAGAAGGAAACTAAAAGAATTGTAGAAAGAATCAATAGCTAAATCCTTATCTGCCATTAAAAGCAAAATTAGAAGAAAAAACAATGAGACTTTTCAAAAAAGTTTAGGTCTTCATCTTATTTCTTTCTACACTTACACCCAAAGAAAGGTCTTCTTATATAGCTTTTATGTCTATAAGTTAGATAAGTCAGGTGGCGGAGAAAATGTGACAGAAGTGACAAATCTAGATCACATTTTCTAACCTCCTATTTTGGATGATTCAGTCGAAAATAATCAGAAGGGAAGTTCTTTATAATGAAAAATCATTCAAAATAAAAAAAAACATTTCTAAATAAAAAGAACATTTATGCATGCTTTTCTCGTGGTTTGACAATGCAATTTTAATCTGCGTAAATGACTTATTTTTCAATTATTTTCCACTGAATAATCTAAAATAGGAGATCAAGAAAATGTAATCTAGTTTTGTCGCTTCTGTCACATTATTCTTCACTACATAGTACTGTCCCCTATATACCTCCTATAAATATGAGAAGCGCTCTCTTCGGATGTAAGCAAAGATAGGAATCAAAAGGAGACATAAACTTATTTAAATGGTCCAATTGTTTTTTCTTCTCATTTTGCATTTAATGGAAAATCAAGATTTAGGTATTGATTTTTTCTACTTTTCTTTTAGTTTTCTACTTGTTTCCACTTCTTTTTTCCTAATTTGGATCAATGTGGACTCCAAAATTGTACAGTATTAACATTATTTCGGGGGTGCATGACATGGAAAACTTTACATCTCTTCTTAACTAGCTTTTGAAAAGTTTGGAAAATTGAAACATGAAAAAGAAACTCTGAGAATCAAATTCCTTAGTAAACGGAATTAGAAAATTCTATGAAGTCACTCAAGGTGTTTTTTCCCTTTTATGATTTTTCTTTTGTAAATGGATCAGTGAACACAAATACTACGGCTCAAGACACTTTGATAATTGTACTTAAATAAGTGATTGTCAAATTCGTTTTATATTGATGAAATCAATAGATCTATCTATCTACTTGGAAAAAGAGGGAAAATTAGAGCAAAACAAATTATCATATTACTGACTCCACTGATATGGAATTGAGGTATAGTTAATTGATTAAGTAAATAGTATTGGAAAGAGATCCATGGATGAGCTTTTCTAGGAACATATGACTTCTTTTATGATTATGCTACCTCACATATGTGAGGGATAGAAGTCACAGCATCTATATCCAATTACACTATTGATAATCTATAGGATATAATTCATCCGTAATTATCCTTAAACACTCTTTGTCACTTCCTAGTAACCATAGGATTGCAGTCCTAACAATCAATTGTTTAAAAAATTCAACAAGCACCAAAAATAACGTTTCCCAACGTACAAGCTTCAAATATTCTAATCCTCTTAAAAGGGAATGGTATGAAGGCTAGAACTTTTATTTTCTTGGAGTAAAAAAAAGGATTGATCGATGATTATGTTTTTAGAATGGTTTGGATTTTAATTTGGTATGTTCTAAATTTGTGTTATAACTGTTTTCAAAATTAAAATTGTCATGTTCATAATTCTTTTTAAAAAATACAAAATTCAGCCAAGTTGACCAATAAAGTGTGTGTGTGTCTATATATATATATATATATATATATATATATATATATAACATTTGAAAAATAAAACATGACCATTGAGGCAATCATCTCGCCTTGTGAAGCACTCGGAGAACAATTTTCGCTAGATAAAGTTATTTGCTATAAAATTAAATTGGCATTAACATTGTAGGAAGCTTTCTACGAAAACATTCTATCTTCTATAATCCATTGGTCACAAGAGTTGTCCTCGTGCTATCACGACTCGAACAACATGTAAGGCAAACACTAGCCAACCTAGGCTAAGGCTCATTGACATCAGTACTAAGGTCATTCTAGCATATCAATTGGCATTAACAGTAGCCCTCATTTGCATCGTCACCACCCACCATTATTACATCCACGAATAACTATTGATAATTACTACCATTAGTCAATATTTTATACCGCTAACCATCATCATCATTCACCAGTGTCATTCGCTATGAATATCATTCCACTGCTAACTATAAGTTCCTATCACCAACAACCATGATTAATAACTATTGCCAAAACCTTTACCATAAGATACTAGCCATAACATCCATAATCAGTCAACATCATTTCAAATTCACAGACTAATGAGTCGGGGATTTCAACTCATTTAGGTCTTAATATAAAAAGAATTAGTGTCCTAAATTTCTATTTTATGCTCTAAACTGATGATAAAATGTTAATTTATAGCAATGAAGGCAAAAGAGCAAGGCAACGACATTATGAGGTAAAAAAAAGCGAAATGGTTGAAAAAGTTAAGGAAAGAAAAGATGGTACTCTCCAAAGCCACTTGGCGAGTCGACCTTCAGCCCGCCTAAAGTTTCACCAGGCCAGCCCTTGGAAAGCCCAACTTGGCGAGCAAATGGATGGTTTGGCGACGCACCAATTAGGTCGGCAAGCCCGACCTTAATCGCCTAAAGTTAAAGCAAAGAAACGGTAAAAATCCAAGCCAAGAAGGCGATAGAAGGGGCACTTAGTGCATCAACGATCAGGTTCGCAAAGCCCGACTTACTTCGTTGAGTGACTCTGAATCTGAAATTCCGGGAATGTATAAATGCAATTTTGAAAAGAAGAAAAGTAGTTCCCACATTGTCCATTTCTGGGTTTTTTATCCTAAACATTCTAATAATTGATTTTACACTTTTTGAGTAGAGATTTAGGGTTTGTTTGGTTTTTAGCTTTAATTTGAGTCTTTGGAGACCTGTGGATTGTTTCCCAATCTGATTGAAAACATTGTTGGTAATGATTTCTTGTTCTTCATTATGTTTGGCTAAAACGCCCATTTTTAGGGGTGTGATTATGTAGTTGAATGTTTCAATTAGCTTATGGGTGTTAGTATTTACTGATTTTATAGTTGATTGGAAGTGGGTTCAATTAATAGTTTGAGTTTTAAATGATGAATTGTAGTGGCATATGCAATTCTAGTTTAGCATTCTAAGCTTGGTTGAGAAAGAAGTTTTAAAGTTAAAACATTTAATCTATGATTGTAGTGATTTTGTTGTTGTGGATTTATCTTGAGAACGTATGTCTGAATGCAATCCTACAAATCTAGCTTGAAAAAGTAGATTGATAGAGTTATTGGGTTATTTTTATGTGTTGTGTTTGTCAAGGTTCGAAGGAACTCGCTTTATTCGTGATAGTTTATTGAGAAATAACTATTGCACCTAAGTCCTAGCCTACCCACTGAAGTTCATTGACTTTTAGTAAATAATAATCACTCATTCAGCGAAATTAACATTCAATTTATCACACTCCCAAGAAATCCTCTCTACTTATTTACTTCCGGTTATTTCTAGTTGTTAATTGTTAACCCAAATCCCCCAATTTGACATTAATTGTCAAACTCTTTTCATTTACTTTATTCGTTGCGAAAAATTCGACATGTACAAATGATTCGAACACCATTTTACTTCGAATTTGAATTCTTTACCATATGACTCCCTGTGGGATCGACCCTAACTCTTAGTTGGGTTTATACTTGTTAGCGACCGCCTACACTTAGAATCTGATGAAGTGCAGTTGAGCATTATCACAGACACAATTCCCATTGTTAGTCATCACAATCACCAATTGCCAAAAAAATAATTATAATATATTATTGATATAACATATAATCAATTTAGCAATTTGTTTGATTTTTGTATTTGTTATTTTGAAATAAAGACAAATTTTATACATCCAAATGTTGAGAAAACAAACTGTCTTGATTATTTAACATGATGTGCGTTCAGATTCAAACGTCTTAATGAAAACAAATGATACCTTACTAATATAGAGCTTTCTTTTTAGTTCATTAAATATTACTAAATATTTCCTTTTAATAATATTTTATTTTTTTCCAAAAGAAATAAATATAAGCTAAAAATGGACCCAAAATTGGGTATAGAATCCCCTTATAATTTCTGACCATGGATCCTTCCTTCTTAAAGTGTAGAATCATTTGCTCCGCAGTTGAATTCCTTTTCGATCATCTCTACGGAGAATTCCTTTCCGATCTATATTTGGCGACGTCTTAATAAAAACAAATGAGGCCTTACTGATATAGGGACTGCTTTTAAGTTGATTAAAAATTACTAAATATTTCCTTTTAATAATAATTAGTTTTTCCAAAAGAAATAAATATAACGTAAATATGGACCCAAAATAGGCTATTGAATTCCCTTATAATTTCTTACCATGGAGCCTTCCTTCTTAAAGTGTAGAATCATCTCCTCCGCCGGTAAATTCCTCTTCGATCATCTCTATGGTGAGTTCCTTTCCAATCTTTCTAGGGAAAATGTCTTTCCGATCATCTCTATGGCGAATTCATTTCCGCTCTATCTATGGTGAATGACTTTTCGGTCATCTCCGGTTATCTTTTTTATCACCATGAAAACCCTCTTGGATGAGTCCTGAAAATCAGTATGCATGACTGCTATGTATCATCTAAAGTTGCATAAAGAATTATAGGATTCCCCTCCCCACTTACTTCCCATGATAAAAAGTTCCAATTTTGTTATAATTCGTTGTCCCCTTTGAGCAATTTCCTTCAAAATAAAAAGTTTAGTTGACAAATAAAAAAGAAACATTTCTCAAAATAGATGAAATATTTACGTGAATTTGGGGTTTTTCAATAAGGATGAAATTCATTTTTGAATTATCACTGATTAGGGTTAATCCTATATTGCCTGCAGATCCTTAATTTTGCTTGACATATGCTAGAAGTATGTGTGTATTTCATTCAAATTGTTCAAAACACACTAAAATTAGCAGCAAAAAAACTTGAATTACGTTGTACTGTTGAGTTACACAAACATTTCTATCATTAAGGGTAAAGGTGGTCTAGTGGTTTGGGGTAGGACTTCCATATTGGAGGTCTCATGTTGGAAGGCAAGGGGTTCACCTTTTGGGTCGAGCTCATCGCACTGGGCTTACCTACTGCAGGATACCTCTCCTATGTGGTTTTCGATCTATTGCATAGGAGCGGAGGTTTTATTCTATGCGCACCCAAAGGGTAGGGACTGCAGGTTTTCCTTGTCATAAAAAAAATTGTTTTTAAATACAGATACGTGTATTCTTGGGGTAAACGAAAAAAGCGATGAAAACGTTAGTTCTCTTATCTCAAATTAATTTAGAAAGAAAAACATAGTCAATGAGAATTCATATAGTCGAATTTAACTTTTTTGAAACTGAGGTGTATTTAATGTTGTGTTGCACATAATGTTGTTAATTGGTTTATCTTGTCTTTTCGATGAAGTAATTGAAAACTTCCCCTTAATGAGTAAAGTGGATTAAACCTTGGTGTTCATGCACTTTGTTGAATATGATATTCCACAACTACTTAAACACTGGCTATTGAAAAATGTTGTTTTGTATTGTAAAATTTTTTATGACTTACTAAGCTTATCTTGTGATTTGTGACCTTAGTAAAATTAACTAGTTTCTAAGTTGAGAGTTTTTCGTCCTTAGGATTGATATATGTTTTTGTTTTCTCTATATGTATACACATTTGCAGACATGAAGAGGGCATAATCATAAATAGTTAAACTTAAACTGAAAAATTCAACCTACAAAATTTCCAAGCTTAATCAATATAAAATGGTTAAATTTTCAGTTTAATAGGCTAATAGCTCCTAAAATCAATCATTGCTGAGAAACATCATATAACCCCTTGAATATATAACCCCTTGAATATGAACATTTAACTTCTAAATGGAATTACATGAGTTGTGTCTGAAGAATCTACTCGCTTTCTGCTTTATGGTAATCTGCATTAGATATGACACATCAAACTAGACATTCACTTGTTCATTAAATGACAGAGCCCTCTTCATGGGCATAAAGAGGAGCGTATAGAGAAAACTAAAACATTTTACAATTTTGAAAATGAAAACTCTCAGCTATGTTGCATGAAATTAGTTTAATGTACTAGGACACAAGATAAGCTTAGTTGTTAATATCCCACCAAACGCAAGTGGGAATTGAAATAAAAATGCAGAAGTGTTTGCATTTGATTTTAGGGAAAACTATTGAAAAATGCAATAATTAATAAGTATGGACCCATAACTTTAGAAATACACAGGTTCAATGCTAAGAGCTTCAAACTTGAACCCATAGATCTTAAATCTTGAATCCATCTTTTCTCGTGATGGCATGTAAGTCAACTGATAAACTATGACTAGAACGACCACTAGATTGAAATTTCAAATTTCAATTCCCAGCCAAATGGATCAGTTGAAGCATCTCATCATGTCTAAATACATTTTATCCACAATACTCCACCAAAACAAGGAAATGAAGGAAAAAAAGAGAGGAAGAAACCAGTAATCCCTAGCTAAAGATATTCATATTGTTTTCTAACAACTAAGTAGATAGACATTTCGACTGAATTCATCAAGATAAAAAGAAGGTAACATTTTCATTTATTTAAGTATAATTGTTAAAGCTTCTTGAGCCTTAGCATATTTGTTGACTTGTCCATTTATTGGAACAGAAAAATCAATAAAACAACAAAAACATCTTGACTTAGTTTGCAATATTTTCTATTTCTATTTTTTAAGGAATTTTGTTCCCCCAGTTTTTTATTCATGATTCAATTTTCCCAATTTACAAAAAGCTAGTTTAGAAGAGCAGTAAAGTTTTCCATATCATGCATGCCCCAAAATCAACGGTAATGCTCGACAATTTTAAAGCTCACATTGACCGAATTTAAGGAAACTGAAAAGTGAAGCAAGAAGGAAACTAAAAGAATTTTAGAAAGAATCAATACCTAAATCCTTATCTGCCATTAAAAGCAAAATTAGAAGAAAAAACAATCAGACTTTTCAAAAAAGTTTAGGTCTTCATCTTATTTCTTTCTATACTTACACCCAAAGAGAGGGCTTCTTATATAGCTTTTTTGTATATAAGTTAGATAAGTCAAGTGGCGGAGAAAATGTGACAGAAGTGACAAATCTAGATCACATTTTCTAACCTCCTATTTTGGATGATTCAGTGGAAAATAATCAGAAGGGAAGTCCTTTATAATGAAAAATCATTCAGAATAAAAAAACTTTTCTAAATAAAAAGAACATTTATGCATGCTTTTTCTCGTAGGTTTGACAATGAAATTTTTACTCTACGTAAATGACTTAATTTTCAATTATTTTCCACTGAATCATCTAAAAGAGGAGATTTAGAAAATGTAATCTAGTTTTGTCACTTCTGTCACATTATTCTCCACCACGTAGTACTGTCCCCTATATATTCCCTATAAATATGAGATCCCCTCTCTTCGAGTGTAAGCAAATATTGACATCAAAAGGAGACATAAACTTATTTAAATGTCCAACTATTTTTTCTTCTCATTTTGCTTTTAATGAAAAATCAAGATTTAGGTATTCATTTTTTCTACTATTCTTTTAGTTTCCTACTTGCTTCCACTTCTTTTTTCCTAATTTGGATCTATGTGGACTTCAAAATTGTAGAGTGTTAACATTATTTCAAGGGTGCATGACATGGAAAACATTACATCTCTTCTAAACTAGCTTTTGAAGAGTTTGGAAAATTGGAACATGAAAAAGAAACTCTGAGAACCAAATTCCTTAGTAAATGGAATCATAAAATTCTATGAAGTCACTCAAGGTGTTTTTCCCCTTTTCTGATTTTTCTTGTCTAAATGGATCAATGAACACAAATACTAGGGCTCAAGAAACATTGTTAATTATACTTAAATAAGTGACTGTCACCTTCGTTTTATATTGATGAAATCAATAGATCTATCTATCTACTTGGAAAAAGAGGGAAAATTAAGGCAAAACAAAAATTCATATTACTGACTCCACTGATATGGAATTGAGGTATAGTTAATTGATTGAGTAAATAATACTCCCTCTGTTCCAGTTTATGTGACTTACTTTCCTTTTTCATGTCACGACCTAGGGGTACCCCCAAGATGTAACACGGCGTAATAGACCCCGTGTTAGAAATGATGCGGAATTAAAACTTGTTACAATCTAAGTCTTTTCATGAATGTGTAAATAGGAGTCTACACATTGTCTCATTAACCATCCAACACAGTGGAAATTGATAGGGGTACAACCCTTTTCAATAAATTCACAAATTAGAACATACGAAAGGAAACTAGAAATAATATCTCTTGTCCTTGAACCATAAGGACTCATCCAAGAAAGGAGAGAATCAATCCAAGCTTTCAAGCTAGAAGAAGCAATTTTAAGAACCGGGACCTACACTTATAGAAAAATGTAGAAAATATGGGTTAGCACAAAGATGTACTAAGTATGGAAGCCATGCATAAAAATCCTTAAATCATGCAAAAAGGAACAATTTAGTTAAAACCATGCACTTTATCATTTTTTAGAATCATCATTCACAATAGTGTCGGATACATAAGTGAAACAAATTCATAAGCAATCGCTTTACTTGTGCAATGCATACACAAGATCCCATAATCCTGTCTAAAGCTAAGTATCACTTTTAGGCCACAATCATCATACATTTCATAACTTGTCCTCATCCATAGTAAATACTCACAAACAAGGAAAAATTCACATTCATTAACTTGTGACAAGGAAAGCCACTCATAGCAACAATCCATATCGTACATGCATAATTCAAATATCTTCATAGCATAAGAAAACCACACTATAACCCCTTTCCCAAGCCTACTTGTGCAATGGATAAGTGAAGTCCCATACCCCCACTCGCATTAAATAGAACTCCTTGAGTAGTCATAAGTAT
The DNA here is from genome assembly GCA_036250405.1 of Solanum raphanifolium. Lineage (NCBI taxonomy): Eukaryota > Viridiplantae > Streptophyta > Magnoliopsida > Solanales > Solanaceae > Solanum > Solanum raphanifolium. The sequence continues at coordinate 10,104 of JAJOOE010009340.1, forward strand.
AGTTCATGTTCTTGTTCTTGTCATATTCATATTCTTGTCATGTAGGGAAATATAGCCTTAACCGACATAGACCATTTGAGATACATGGAATCCGGTGTCAGGCCCCTATACCGAAAAGAGGTGTCCTACTTGCCTAAGGTAGAACTACATGTAGTAGCTTTTAGGTGGATCCACTAGCTAAAGACCTATGTGGGCACATAGTTATGGGATAGGGAGATTTCTACTAGAAACCCAAACTACTAACGTAAAGGTTTCCATCTCATGAGATAACTATCTTGGGAGCCCGGACTACTAGCGTGAAGGAACTCATCTCATATTCATATCCACTCGATGCTAAGCATAATTCCCTTTAAATTCATGTTAAGTCTTTACTTAAGTTCATATTCCTGAAAGAATGCCCTAGAACTCAAACCAACATGATATCATGATAGCTCATAGATTCATTAGGTGAGAATGGACTTTCAACCTTAAAATCATTACTATGTGAGTAAACCTTGCACATCATGTTCATAGTGTGTTCATGAGAATAGTCTTTCAATCAACACAACAACATTATCATATTCATACACATTTCATGCATAGCCATGCGTAAGGGTATGGGGAGAATGACCTTGCAACAACACCACATTTACACAATAGTCATAGGATCTTCACTTTCTAAGTGAATCATAAGCTCATACAACAAACCCTCATAATTTGCCCTTCAAGGCCATGAATCCAGCTCAACCCAAACATCTAGAATTTCTACATTAGATAGGGGAATATAATGATTCAATAACACAATCAACATAAGCATAATCAATTTACATACCTCTATAATCAACCAACCCACATCGTGAATTCAAAATTTAGCAATATGGGGGAATCATGGGTTCTTGAGGGGATTTTATCATAAATCAATAATTAATCAGAAGTTCAACCATAATCCACCATAAATAAACAATTGAAAACGTTTTGAAAGAGAACCCATGACCTAGATTGAAACCCTAGGTTTTGGGGAAATTGAAAGATTTGAAATCAAGTTTCAAAGGGACTCTATGGGTGAAAGCTACCCATAGATGAAAGGCCACCATACCTTGCTTAAGAATCTCCAAGAAATTTGAGGAAGAACCATTGAATTTTCCAAACCCTAGCTCCAAGTCTACCTTTCTTCTTCTTTGAGTTTTAGAGAGAGAAATATTGTGAGGAAGATGAAGTTGTAGGGTTTTCTTTTTGATTCTACAAAAGTGACTTAATTGGGGGAAATTTGAGTCTAAAAAGTTTATATACTTATTAGGAAAAGAGTAAAATAATGTGGGTTCAATTTTTGGAAGAAACTAGAGACCCTTAAAGTTTCAACTTAAAATTAACTACCCCTCACGACTTGGCTCGCCTAATGCACCACTTGGCTCGCCAACGGCACTAGGCGACACGCCTAATGGACCCTTGGCTCGCCTAATTTTCCAGTATGCTCCCTAAAAGGGCAGCTCACTTAGGCGATGGAGGGGGCCCTTGGGCGATGCGCCAACCAAGTAGGCTAGCGCCGACCTAGCTTACCTAATATTCCAGTAGCTAGGTCGTGGGGGCAGCCCACTAGGCGATCCCAAGGGGACATGGGCGACCATGCTGCCCCATCGCCGAGTGGTCCACTACAAGACTTGTTTTCCTTCACTTTTCTTAAGTGATTTAGGCCCTTTCCCTCTCTCTAGACTTTTATCCTATTTATTTTAGCTCTAGTTAGGTCTACACATTTTCGGAGTGTTACATTATCTCGGCCCTTTGGGAACATTCATCCTTGAATGGCGAGCTAGACACCTTACGGAAACAAGACTCAAGACTAGCAGCCCATCATGCATGCAATATAAAAAAAAAAAAAGCCAAATGCAAAGGAGGAAACATCAACTCCGTCTCAAAACATAAGCAATGCAACACAAGGAAGTGGGAGCTACATCCACAACCCATTATGCACAAAACTCATTATTTCACAAAACCATAAGAGGAACTACTTTCTCCAACTCAAAGCAAGCTCAACACAACGTTATGGAGCCAAATGCCATTTCATCAAAAGCATAACTAAGCATGTTCATCAAACCATCTCATGAAGTCAAATATGCGATTATCATACTAAAATGCAAATCAACATGAGGAACATATAATCCATGAAAACTCATTTTATATTAAAACATGAATTCTCACAAGAACATACATATCAAAAGGAAATCATAAAGAACACATATAGCACACATGACTTCCCAAACACCAAACTCAAGAGAGGCTACTTACCTCAAGCTTGGATAGGATTAGAAGGAAAAAGATGAGGATAGCGGGACCTCATATCGGCCTTGGCCTCCCATGTAGCACCCTCAACTAAATGATTCCTCCATAAAACATTTTCAGAGACTACTTTCTTATTTCTCAACCTTTTCACTTGCCGGTCTAAAATCTCTACCGGAACCTCTTCATAAGAGAGACTCTCATCAACTCCCAAACCCTCTAAAGGAATTATAGTTACTGGATCACCTATACACTTCTTGAGCATAGAAACATGAAATACCAGGTGAACCTGGGTTAATTCTTTTGGCAAGTCTAACTCATAGGCAACTTTCCCAACACGTTTCAAGATTTGATATGGGCCTACAAACCGGGGACTAAATTCCCCTTTCTTGCAAAACCTCATCACACCCTCCATAGATGAAATTTTTAAATAGACCCAATCATTAACTTCAAACTATAGGTCCCTCCTTCTAACATCGTCATAAGACTTTTGCCAACTTTGGGCGTCCTCAACCTCTCACTAATGAGTCGGACCTTCTCAATGGCCTCATAAACTAGTTCAAAACCGATTAAATAAATTTCACCCACTTTAAACCACCCAACCGGAGATCTACACCTCCTACCATACAATGCTTCGAAGGGAGCCATGGCAATACTTGAGTGGTAACTATTGATGTAGGCAAACTCTATCAACGGTAGATGGTCGTCCCAATTACCTTTGAAATCTATAATAAAGGCCCTCAATATATCCTCTAAGGTTTGAATGGTGCGTTCCGCTTGACCATCCATTTGAGGGTGAAAGGTCGTGCTAAGCTTGACCTTAATACCAAGCCCTTTTTGGAATGCCTTCAAAACTGTGAAGTAAATTGGGTACCCCGATACGAAATAATAGATAAAGGAACCCCATGCAACTTTACTATCTCCTTGATGTACAATTTGGTATAGTCTTCCACCGAAAATGAAACCTTGACGGGAATACAGTGGGCGGATTTTGTCATTATATCCACAATGACCCAAATAGAATCATGTTGCCTTTGAGTATGAGGCAAACCTACTATAAAATCCATATTCACATCCTCCCACTTCCAAGTGGGAATATCTATATTTTTGGACAAGCCTCCCGGCCTTTGATGCTCGGCCTTAACTTGGTGACAATTCGGGCACTTGTCTACAAAACTCGCTATCTCCTTCTTCATATCATTCCACTAATAGACTTCCCATAGGTTATGGTACATCTTGGTGGCTCACGGATGAATAGAATATCGCGAACCATGAGCTTCTTTTAGAATTTTCTCTCTCAAGCCATCAACATCCGGAACACATAACCGACCTTGGTACCTAAACACCCTATCTCCCCTTTGGGAGAAAGCCTCAACAGACTTGTTGAGTACCGATTCTTTCAACTCCACTAACATGGGATCAAGGTCTTGCTTGTACTTCACGTCCATTACAAAGGATGATTCGGAACCATTATGGACCATGACACCACCCTTGGTGGAATCCAGTAGTTGGACACCTAACCGGGCCAACCTATGTACATGACGAACTAACTTCTTCTTTTCATCTTCTACATGGGCCACACTACCCAGGTACAATCGACTTAGGGCATCCGCAACTACATTGGATTTACTAGGGTGGTAAAGGACACTCATGTCATAATCCTTCAAAAGTTCTAACCACCTTCTTTGTCTGAGATTCAAGTCTTTTTGACTAAAAATATTAGAGACTCTTGTGATCGGTGAACACATCAACATGTACCCCATATAGATAATGTCTCCATATTTTCAAAGCAAAAACCATTGCCGCTAATTCAAGATCATTGGTCGGATAATTCTTCTCATGAACCTTAAGTTTCCTTGAAGCATAGGCAATCACCTTACCATGTTGCATGAGCACACATCCTAAACCCACTCTAGAGGCGTCACAATAAACAACAAAACCATCGGTACCCTCCGGTAAGGTCAACACCGGAGCAGAAGTAAGTCTATCTTTCAACTCTTGGAAGTTTTTATCACACGCCTCCGACCACAAAAACATAGCCTTCTTTTGAGTCAAAGCTGTCAACGGAGAAGCAATGGAGGAAAAACCCTCAACAAACCTCCTATAGTAACCGACCAATCCCTAAAAGCTTCTAATATCGATAGGAGTTAGAGGTCTAGGCCAACCTTTGACCGGATCCATTTTCTTAGGATCTACCTCAATACTCTTGCTCAACACAATATGACCAATGAAGGCTACAAACCTTAGCCAAAACTCACATGTACTAAACTTTGCATATAATTGGTGGTTTTTAAGGACTTGCAATCCAATCCTCAAATGGTTTATGTGCTCATTTTCACTCCTCGAATAGATCAAAATGTCGTCAATAAACACGATCACAAACACGTCAAAGTACTATCTAAACACTCTATTCATTAGGTCCATGAATGCCGCCAGGGAATTTGTCAACCCAAATGACATAACCACAAATTCATAGTGACCATACCGGGTCCTAAAGGTCGTCTTTGGAATGTCAACCATCTCACCCTTAGTTGATGGTAACCCGAACGAAAATCTATTTTGGAGAAATAGTTAGCCCCTTGAAGTTGACCAAACAAGTCGTCAATTCTAGGAAGGGGATACTTGTTCTGTATGGTCACTTTGTTTAATTGGCGATAATCAATACACATTCTAAGGGACCCATCCTTCTTTCTAACAAACTAATTGGAGAGATACTTGGTTGAATAAAACCCCTGTCTAGCAAATCCTTGAGTTGCTCCTTCAACTCTTTCAACTCGTGCTGGAGCCATTCCATAAGGAGCAATGGAGATAGGTGATATACCATGAATTTATGGTATTTCTAATACATTTCACTTACAAGTTGTGTGTGTCTAGGGCCTTTTTTGTATTGGTTTTTATGTGTTCTTATCATATTTTGCATGAAAGATGTTCAAGCGCGGAAATAAAGAGACATCTGAAAGAAATGTAGAAAAGGGCATCTACAGAGGTGATCTATGGACCGTAGTCCACTGACGCTCTGTAGATGGTGGTCGTAGATCAGCAGGAAAGGCATGGAAGGCAAACTAGGGAAATCTGACCAAGTGTGGAACCACGGTGGCCATTGACGGTCCGTAGATGGATCTATGGACCGTACTATTGATCCGTAGATTGATAGTGCGAGGGTTCCAGTACCTGATGTTTGAAAAATTCTAAGTATGGAGCTACGGAGAGGGATTGACGGACCGTAGATCGATCTACGGTCCATACTACAACTCCTATCGTTTGCTTCAGAGAAGCTGATTTTCGGAAGCTGGAAAATTTTCTAAGTCCTGGCTGACGGAAGGGACTCACGGACCGTAGATCCATTGACGGTCCGTGAGTCAGTCTCGTGGAATGAAGACGCTTTCCTGAACAAACTTTCCTTATTTTGTTTCCCTTTTAATTTAGGACTGGTTTTCTATAAATAGGGCATGTAAACCTCATTTTTTGGGGTTAGACCTTATTATTTTATTCTAGTTCTTGACTTGGGAGATTAACTTACAACTTTAGCAATTCTTAATTTCCTAAGTTCTTTTTGATGAGTTTGGTGTTGCAATTCAAGTTGAATTTCTGGGTTTATTATTTTTCTTACGTAAGTTCATAATTCTTTCATCTAAAACAATGAATTGTGTTCATATGATTATGTGTAACTAAACCCCACAACTAGGGTTGTGGGAACCATGAGTGATTAACAAAGTATGAATAGTAAATAAGCAATACTTGAATAGTGTTTTGCATGCATTGATAATTCTTTTGTTTAGAAGTCTTTTTAACGAGTGTACGCGTTAAACTCGCCTTGTTGCTACTTGCCGGACCAAGGAGGTAACCAATAAGAAAAGAATTATCAACATAGATTTAGTGTGATACTATCTAATAGGCTAGTGTCAATTGGTGCGAAGTAATAACTGAGACAAACATCGATTATGATGTCTAATATGAGGTAAAGGTAAGGGTTAGTAGATTATACACACGTAGTTGGACCAAGGTGCAGGGTGAAATTCTCTAGATGGCGGACAAAGGATTTAGAGATACCTAACTTATAACTTTGCATGCAGTACACTAGGAAATGATTGCTATTACTAGGATTACTGCGTTATGAGCTTGTGGGGAACACATAAACCCTAGTTATTTCTCTCATCTTGATAACAACCAAAACTAACTTTTGATTACTGATTATTTACTAAATTCTTACAATTTGTTTCACAAACTCCCCCCCCCCCCCTTTTATTACTTGTTTCTGGAAGTAATTTGACTAATTGAATATAATTGTTGGTTAAAGTAAAGTCTAAACCATTTTCCTCGTGGGATCGACCCCAACCTACAAGTTGGGTTCTTTACTTGATAACGATCGCTTATGCTTCTTTAGGGAGGTGTAATTTGAGCATATCAATAGGTTGCGTATCCGTTAAGAGATCAGTGCCAAAATCTCTTTCCCATTTGGTAGGAATATTGGGCAAGTCATCGGGAAAAACCTTCAGAAATTCATTCACCACGGGGACCGACTCTAGAGAAGGGGTTTCGGACTCAATATCCATAACCCTAACAATATGGTGAATACACCCCTTGGAGATCATTTTCCTAGCTTTTAGAAAAGAAACAAATTGACCTCTAGGGATAGAATTTCCCCCTTTCCACTTTAAAATGGACTCATTTGGAAATTGAAACTTTACTACCCGAGTCCTACAATCAATAGAGGCATAGCATGCATACAACCAATCCATACCCAAAATCACATCAAAATCTAACATGTCTAACTCCACTAAATCCACCAAGGTAACTTTATGATACAAAGAAATAGGACAACTCTTATAGACTGTTTTTGCCACTGACAAGTCACCAACTGGGGTAGACACCGAAAAAGGTTTTTCCAACACAACGGGGAGTATTTCAAATTTCATGGCCATAAAAGGTGTAACAAATGACAAAGTGCCACCGGGGTCTAACAATGCATATACATCAATAAAAAAGACGTGCAACATACCGGTAACAACATCCGGGGAGCTCACTTGGTCACCTCGTGATTGAAGAGCATAGAAGCGGTTTTTCTTACCCTCTCTTCCTTGAGCCTTTAGCATGGGACAACCTCTCATCATATGACCGCTCTTCCCACAACTATAGCAACCATCCGTGCCGACTAGTCACTTACCATCACGTTTCTTACCGCACTTGGAACAAGTAGGCCTCACCATATAAGATCCACCACTATTGCCTCCTTGAGGCTTAGGGTTAGACACCCTATATTTGTTGACCCTTGGAGAACTAGAAGAGCCTTGGTTGGAGAACCGCTTCTTGAACTTTAGTCTACCTTGACCCTCGAATTTACCCTTTGAAGAATTTCCATCATCGGACCTTACTCTCTTCACTTCCCTATTCACTTGCTTGAGCTTTTGTTCCTCAATTTGTTCGGCATGAACCATAAGACATGAAATATTCATACTTGGGATGAGCATTGCCGACCAACATTCATTGACTACCAATTCGGATATCCCCATAACAAATTTGTTCATCTTGGCCCTAGAGTCCGCCACTAAGGTTGGAGCATATTTAGACAATTGGGTGAACTTAAGGCCATACTCTTTCACACTCATACCTCCTTGGCAAAGGTTGATGAATTCTTGCATCCTTTGTTCCCTCAACTCTAGGGGAAAGAACCTATCAAGGAAGACCGACTTTAACAATTCCCAATCTATTGACCCGTTCCTACGGGTTTCTCACCCTTCCATTGCTCATACCAAACTTGAGCCACATGCTTCAATCGGTAGGCGGCTAGTTCCGCCTTCTCTTATGGAGACACTCCCATAGAATCAAGCACTTTATAGACCTCATCAATAAACCCTTGTGGATCCTCTTCTACTTTGGAGCCATGGAACACGGGGGGATTCATCCTAGTAAAATACCTTATCCTTGAAGTGGCCGAATTCACATTTGGATTAGCCGGAGCAACAACTTCCCTATTATCTTGAGCCGTCACGTCTTGAGCTTGAGTTTTCACGGCTTGAGTCAATATTTGGAGAGTCGTCCTTATTTCACTTTGGTCATAGTCCCCTCATCCATACGGGCTTAAGGATCTTGGCGAACTTAGGGACCTTAGGGAGGAACTCCCTTATTCACATTCTCCTCTTCCATCCTTCTTGCATTCGTCCTTCTTGTATTCATATCCTAAAGACACAAGACAAGGGTTAGGAAAAAGACTTCATAGAGTTAAAACTCTAAGGAACGACTAAAGAGTAATGAAAGAAGTGAAATTTCCTAAACATCTTATAGCCTCTCAATCATAAATGTGACGCGTTTCACACTCATAAACAAGACTCTACTTGACGTGGCTTAATAGACAACATCCTAGAATCATTCTAAACCTTGAGCTTTGATTACCAAGTTTGTCACGACCCAGGGGTACCCCCTAGATGTAACATGGCGTACTCGACCCCGAAGAGGTCTCATACAAGCCCTTAGCATAATCATAAACATAAGTAACAGAAATGATGTGGAATTAAAACTTTTTACAATCTATGTTTTTTCATAAATATGGAAATAGAAGTCTAGACATTGTCTCATTAACCATCTACAATGGAAATAGATTGGGTCACAACCCTTTTCAATAAAGTCTCAAAATAGAACATGCGAAAGGAAACTAGAAAGAATATCTCTTGTCCTCGAACCATGAGGACTCACCCAAGAAAGGAGAGAATCAATCCAAGCTTTCAAGCTAGAAGAAGCAACTTCAAGAACCGGGACTTACACTTGTAGAAAAATGTAAAAAATATGGGTTAGCACAAAGATGTACTAGGTATGGAAGCCATGCACAAAAATCCTTAAATCATTCAAAAAGGGACAATTTAGTTGAAACCATGCACTTTCTCATTTTTAAGAATAATAATGCACAATAGTGTCGGATACATAAATCAAACCAATTCATAAGCAACCCAAAGCTTTACTTGTGCAATGCATAGACAAGATCCCATAATCCTATCTAAAGCATAGTATCACTTTTAGGCCACAATCATCATACATTTCATAATTTGTCCTCATCCATAGTAAATACCCACAAACAAGGAAACATTCACATTCACTAACTTGTGACAAGGAAAGCCACTCACAGAAACAATCCATATCGTACATGCATAATTCAAATATCTTCATAGCATAAGAAAACCACACTATAAACCCTTTCCAAAGCCTACTTGTTCAATGCATAAGTGAAGTCCCATACCCCCACTCACACTAAATATAACTCCTTGAGAAGTCATAAGTATAGTTCATGTTCTTGTAATATTCATATTCTTGTTATGTAGGGAAATATAGCTTTAACCAACATAAACCATGTGAGCTACATGGAATCTGGTGTCATGCCCCCACACCGAAAAGAGGTGTTCTACTTGCCTAAGATAGAACTACATGTATTAGCTATTAGGTGGATCCACTAGATAAAGACCTATGTGGGCACATAGTTATGGGATAGGGAGATTTCTACTAGAAACCCGAACTACTAACGTGAAGGTTTCCATCTCATGAGATAACGATCTTGGGAACCCAGACTTTTAGAGTAAAGGAACCCATCTCATATTCATATCCACTCGATGCTAAGCATAATTCCCTTTAAATTCATGGTAAGTCTTTACTTAAGTTCATGTTCCTAAAAGAATACCCTAGCACTCAAACCAACATGGTATCATGATTGCTCATAGCTTCATTAGGTGAGAATGGCCTTTCAACCGTAAAATCATTATTATGTGAGTAAACCTTTCACATCCTATTCATAGTGTGTTCATGAGAATAGCCTTTCAATCAACACAACAACATTATCATATTCATAGATAATTTATGCATACTCATGTGTAAGGGTATGGGGAGAATGACCTTGCAACAACACCACATTTACGCAATAGTCATAGGATCTTCACCTTCTAAGTGAATCATAATCTCATACACAACTCTCATCAACATGTTCAAACCCTCATAATTTGCTCTTCAAGGCCATAAATCCAGCTCAACCCAAACAGCTAGAATTTCTACTTTAGATAGGGGAATATAATGATTCAATAACTCAATTAACATAAACATAACCAATTGACATACTTCTATAATCAACCAACCCACATCATGAATTCACAATTTAGCAATAGGGGGAATCATGGGTTCTAGGGGGGGTTTTATCATAAATCAACAATTAATCATTAATTCAACCATAATCAACCATAAATAAACAATTGAAAACATTTTGAAAGAGAACCCATGACTTCGATTGAAACCCTAGGTTTTGGGGAAATTGAAAGCTTTGAAATCAAGTTTTGAAGGGACTTTATGGGTGAAAGCTACCCATAGATGACAGTCCAACATACCTTGCTTAAGAATCTCCAAGAAATTTGAGGAAGAACCCTTGAATTTGCCACACCCTAGCTCCAAGTCTACCTTTCTTCTTCTTTGAGTTTTAGAGAGAGAAATATTGTAAGGAAGATGAAGTTTTTGGGTTTTCTTTTTTATTCTACAAAAGTGACTTAATTGGGGAAATTTGTGTCTAAAAAGCTTATAAACTTATTAGGAAAAGAGTAAAATAATGTGGGTTCAATTTTTGGAAGAAACTAGAGACCCTTAAAGTTTCAACTTAAAATTAACTACCCCTCACGACTTGGCTCGCCTAATGCACCACTTGGCTCACCAAGGGCACTAGGTGACATGCCTAATGGACCCTTGGCTCGCCTAATTTTCCAGTATGCTCCCCAAAAGGGCAACTCACTTAGGCGATGGAGGGGTCCCTTGGGCGATGCGCCAACCAAGTAGGCGAGCGCCGACCTAGATTGCCTAATATTCCAGTTGTTAGGTCGTGGGGGCATCCCACTAGGCGACCCCAAGGGGACATGGGCGACTCGCCAAGTCCCTTAGGTGACCATGCTTCCCCATCGCCGAGTGGTCCACTACAAAAATTGTTTTCCTTCCCTTTTCTTAAGTGATTTAGGCCCTTGCCATCTCTCTAGACTCTTATCCCATTAATTTTAGCTCTAGTTAGGTCTACACATTTCCGGAGTGTTACATTCTGTCAGTCCCAAGAATAATGATACATTTCTATATTAAGTAACAATTTGACTGCAAAATGTCTATTTTACCCTTAATGAAATAATTTACTGCCACACAAATTTCTATCATTCATTTTGGACCAACAGTTTTAAAAGTCTTCCTTTCTTTCTTAAACTCCGTGCCTAGTCAAACTACCTCACATAAAATTGGACGGAGGGAGTATTGAAAAGAGATCCATGGATGAGCTTTTCTAGGAACATTTTACTTCTTTTATGAATATGCTACAACACTCTTTGTCACTTCCTAGTAACCATAGGATTGCAGTCCTAACAATCAATTGTTTAAAGAATTCAACAAGCACCAAAAATAACTTTTACCAACCTACAACTTCAAATATTCTAATCCTCTTAAAAGGGAAAGGTATGAAGGCTAGAACTTTTATTTACTTAGAGTAAAAAAAGGATTGATCGATTAGTATGTCTTTAGAATGGTTTGTATTTTAATTTGGTATGTTCTAAATTAGTGTTCTAACTGTTTTTATATTAAAATTGTCATGTTGATAATTCTCCTTAAAAAATAAAAAATTCAGCCAAGTTGACCAATAAAGTGTGAGTACATATATATATATATATATATATATATATAAAATATCTTAGAAATAAAACATTACCATTGAGGCAATCATCTCGCCTTGAGAAGCACTCGGAGAACAATTTTGGATAGATCAAGTTGTTTGCTATAAAATTAAATTGGAATTAACGTTGTAGGAAGATTTCTACAAAAACATTCTATCTTCTATAGTCCATTGGGCGCAAGAGTTGTCCTAGTGTTGTCACGACTCGAACAGCATCTAAGGCAAACACTAGCCAACCTAGGCTAAGGCTCATTGACATCAATACTGAGGTCATTCTAGCCTATCAATTGGCATCACCAGTACCCCTCATTTGCATCATCACCAACCACCGTTATTACATCCACTAATCACTATTGATAATTATCACCATTACTCAATATTTTATACCGCTAACCATCATCATCATTCACCAGTGTCATTCGCTATCATTATCATTCCATTGCTAATTATAAGTTGCTACCACCAACAACCATGATTAATCACTATTGCCAAACACGTTACCATAATATACTAGCCATAACATGCATCATCAGTTAACATCATTTCAAATTGACAGACTGATGAGTTAGGGACTTCGACTCATTTAGGGCTTAATATTTAAGGAATTAGTGTCCTCAATGCCTATTTTATGCTCTAAATTGATGATAAAATGTTAATTTGCAGCAATGAAGGAAAAAGAGCAAGGCAAGGGCATTACGAGGTAAAAAGGAGAGAAAAAGGCTAAAAAAGTTGAAGGAAAGCAAAAATGGTACTCGCCAAAGCCACTCGGCGAGTAACCGAGTCGACCTTCAGCCTACCTAAGTTCCAGTAGGCCAGCCCATGGAAAAGGCTAACTTGGCGAGCAAATGGATGGTTTGGCAACGGGCCGATTAGGTTAGCGAGCCTGACCTTGATCGCCTAAAGTTACAAAAAAGAAAGGGTAAAAAGCCAAGACAAGAAGGCGATGGAAGGGGCACTCGGCGCATCACTAATCATGTCGGCGAATCCCGACTTAATTTGCCGAGTGACTCCGAATCTGAAATTCTGGGAAGGTATAAATGCAATTTTGAAAAGAAGAAAAGCAGTTCCCACATTGTCCAGTTCTGCGTTTTTTATCCTAAACATTCTAAAAATTATTTTTACACTTTTTGAGAAGAGATTTAGGGTTTGTTTGATTTTTAGCTTCAATTTGAGCATTTGGAGACCTATGGAATGTTTCCCAATCTTATGAAAAACATAGTTGGTAACGATTTCTTGTTCTTTATTATGTTTGGCTAAAACCCTCATTCTTGGGGCTGTGATTATGTAGTCGAATGTTTCAATTATTTTATGAGTGTTAGTATTTACTGATTTTATAGTTGATTTGAAGTGGGTTCAATTAATAATTTGAGTTTTAATTGATGAATTGTAGTTGCATATGCAATTCTAGTTTAGCATTCTAAGCTTGGTTGAGAAAAAAGTTTTAGAGTTAAAACTTTTAATCAATGATTGTAGTGATTGTGTTGTTGCAAATTAAGCTTGAGAAAGTTGGTCTGAATGCAATCCTACTAATCTAATTAACTTGAAAAAGTAGATTGATCAAGGCATTGGCCTATTTTTTTTTTGTTGGCTTGTCGAAGTTCGAAAGAACCCGCTTGATTCGTGATAGTTGATTGAGAAATAGATATAGCACCTAAGGCCTAGCCTACCCACTGAAGTTCAATGACTTTAGTAAATAATAATTACCCATTTAGCTAAATTGACATTCAATTTATCACAATCCCAAGAAACCCTCTCTGCTTGTTTACTTCCGGTTATTTGTAGTTGTTAATTGTTCACCCAAATCCCCCAATTTGACATTAATTGTCAAACCTTTGTCATTTACTTTATTCGTCGCGAAAGAGTCTAAACTACAAACGATTAGAACACCATTTTACTTCGTAATCGAATTCTTTACCGTATCACTCCATGTGGGATCGACCTCAACTCGTAGTTGGGTTTATACTTGTTAGCGACCGCCTACACTTAGAATCGGATGAAGTGTAGTTGAGCATTATCACAGACACAATTCCCATTGTTAGTCATCACCATCACCAATTGCCATAAAAATAATTAAAATGTATTATTGATATAACATATGATCAATTTAGCAATTTGTTTGATTTTTATATTTGTTATTCTTTAAAAAAGACAAATTTTATACATTCAAATGTTGAGAAAACAAACTATCTTGATTATTTAACATGATGTGCGTTTAGATTCAAACAAATGAGACCTTACTAATATAGGGCCTTCTTTTTATTTAATTAAAAATTACTAAATATTTCCTTTTAATGATTTTTTTTTTTCAAAAAATAAATAAATATTAGCTAAAAATGGACCCAAAATAGGGTATAGCATCCCCTTATAATTTCAGACCATAGAGGTTTCCTTCTTAAAGTGTAGAATCATATTCTCCGCCGATGAATCCCTTTTTTATCATCTCTATGGTGAATTCCTTTCCGATCTATCTATGGCGATGTCTTAATGAAAATAAATGAGGCCTTACTGATATTGGATCTTCTTTTTAGTTGATTAAAAATTACTACATATTTCCTTTTAATCATATTTTATATCTTTCCAAAAGAAATAAATATAACCTAAAAATGGACCCAAAATAGGGTATATAATCCCCTTATAATTTATGATGATGGAGCCTTCCTTCTTGAAGTGTAGAATCATCTCCTCCACCAGCGAATTCCTCTTCGATAATATTTATGGTGAAGTCCTTCCCGATCTGTCTATGGCGAAAATCTTTCGATCATCTCTTTGGCGAATTAGTATCCGGTCTATCTATGGTGAATGTCTTTCCGATCATCTCCCCGTCGAAATTGAGTCACAAGTTCTCTTTTTTATAACCATTAAAATCCTCTTAGATGATGAATTCTGAAAATCTGTATGCATGACTTCTATGTATCTGCTAAAGTTACATAAAGAAATATATGATTCCCCTCCCCACTTACTTCCCATGATAAAAAGTTCCAATTTTGTGATAAAAAGTTTAGTTGACAAAGAAAAATGAAACATTCCTCAAAATATATGAAATATTTACGTGAAATTGGGATTTTTCAATAAGGATGAAATTCATTTTTGAATTATCATTAATTAGGGTTAATATTATATTGCCTGCAGATCCTTAATTTGTCTTGACATATGCTAGAAGTATGTGCGTATTTCATTCAAATTTTTCAAAACACACTGAAATTAGCAGGAAAAAAACATTGATTACATAGTACTCTTCAGTTACACAAACATTTGCATCATTAAGGGTAAAGTTATCTAGTGGTTTGGGCTGGGACTTCCATGTTGGAGGTCTCATGTTCGAAGGCAAGAGGTTTGCCTTCTGGGTTGAGCTCGTCGCACCAAGCTTACCTAGTGCGGGATACCCCTCCTATGTGGTTTGCGAGCTATTGCATAGGAGCAGAGGTTTTAGCCTATGCACACCCAAAGGGAAGCGGCTGCGGGTTTCCCTTGTCATATAAAGAAGAAGAGAAATTAAAATTGTTTTTAAATACGGATACGTGTATTCTTGGGACAAAATAAAAAAGGGATGAAAATATTAGTTCTCTTATCTCAAATGATTTTAGATGGAAAAACATAGTCAATGAGAGTTCACATAGTCGACTTTAACTTTTTTGGAACTAATGTGTATTTATTGTTGTTTTGCACATAATGTTCTTAATTGGTTTATCTTGTATTTTCGATGAAGTAATTGAGCTCTCCCCCTTAATGAGTAAAATGGATTAAACCTTGGTATTCATGCACTTTGTTGAATATGATACTACTATACGTGCCCGCACGATGTGCGGATAGTATTAAAGTATTATTTCTAGTTGTTTCAGGTTGCAATGATTGATCATGTTAAATCATATTATCTTAAAGAAAATGTAACTATTGTATTCCACAATGAAACATACTAACCTTCATTCTTCTCTACCTCTAACTCCAATAATCACATATATATATATGAATAGAGACAACGAATCATGCAAGCATCAAATAATTTTTTTGTTTCACGTTTTTGTTTTCATTATATAGTTCACGATTTTAAAATTAAATTTCCAATATTTATTTTTAATTAGTTTATTAATTTGCACAATTGAAATAAAAATAATTGAGCGTACATGCAAGCTCTTTAAAAAATATTAAATTGAAATTCGAATTTATCTGATATAGAGTTCATTTTCAATTCAAATTAGAAAAGATCAATATGTGACTTCCATAATTTACATTTAACACTAATTTAATTAACTAATTTTAAGCAAATATTATCCTATATAAATATTTTTTAAAAATAAAATTTATCCTTTTATAGATTCAAGTTAGAACTATAACTTATTTCAAACAAAATAATTTTATTAGTAAATTTTACCATTAAACTTAAATTAATTTTAATAAACATAATATTTTTGTAGTTGCAGTTTAGAAGTAAAAAAATTATAGAACACTTTCTTAAAGTTGTCGTCCCCCAAAATACCTACTATATATAATTGTAAAAAATGGCATACTTTCTTATTATATTTATATTGTGTGTTTAAACGCAATTGTTAAAATAAGAAATTCATATGTATGCCATTCCATGATGGAATATATTACAATAATATCATACATATGTTTAATAAGCTTCAATAGCAAAGTAAAAATCTAAAATTAAACATTTATATCGTTAGTATATCCAAGTACAAAATTATTCAAAAAGTTATTTAACTATCACATATTGTGTGATTGTGCTTATGATAATTTAATAAAATATAAAAAAGTTGGTTAAAACATGCATGGCACAGATCAAAAGTATATTTGTATGATGATCATTGATCAACAAAGTCTATTAGAATTGGTATCGAAATGTTTGTGCTCTTTAATCATAAAGCAATTTTAATTTTTTATTGGAGAAGATAATAAATAATTGATGAGAAGTTGTCACCAATTTGAAAATAAAAAAACATCAATTAAATTATCATCTAAACAATTCAAATTACAAATTAAAAAGAAATATATAAAAGACGACAGTTTTTGTATATTTTAAATATTTTTGTAATTTTTTTGGTGGATTATATAGTTGAAAACTGTTACAGTAATTTTTATTTTATATTAATTTTAAATTTTGAATTATTCCTTAAAATTCTCTACCATTATTCCTAAAAATTCTCCATCGACTAACATGGTGCATTTATTTTTTAAAAATTCTTAAATTAATAATTATTTATATATGTGTACATACATAATCATGCATATTATATACACTCAGTCCCCCTCCGCATTCTACATTTTATCAACAAATTGAGAATCTTCACAACTAAGATTACTAATTTATAATTTTATGGAAAGAAAAATATGCAAATTTGTAACAAAGACTAACGCGAAAAAAGATAAAAAGAAATATCAATTAAACTATAATTGTTGTACATTACTTGAATGGACACTTATTTATATAATATATTAAATAATAAAGGGAATATGTAATTTTGCAACAAAAGCATATTACAACAAATAGTTGTTCATTACTTGAATGGATATATATAAACCTTAGTAACTATACTAAAGGTAATCAACTTACATATAATTGCAATAAAAACATACGTTTAAAAAATTGAGAAGAAAGTAATAATAATTATAATAGGTAACTGTAGTTGTAGAATACTTGGATTAACGTAAATAAAAATCAACTAACACTTGTACCTATCAGTATTTTGTCAGTTTTTTTTTAATTAATGTGTTTATTTTTTGAGAGAATCTATAAATCTATAAAATATAATAATATATAACTATCAGTTTTTTAACCATAAAATATTGAAATACACCGTAAGGGTGAGGACATGAACTCCAGATTCAAGATCAAGCTCGAAGCCCTTGGATTCAACTAGAAGTCAAGATCAAGATAAAGTTCAAGTTCGAGAATGATCAAGATCAAGATCAAGTCCAAGTCCAAGTTCAAGTTCAAGTTCAAGATCAAGATCAAGATAAATTACAAGTTCAAGATAAAGCTCAAGAGCCCTTGAATTATATTTGAAAAGGAAAATTCAGAGGAATCATAGAGATTGTAACACTCGCACTTTAAATCAATAAAATGATTGTTGCATAATTTTTCCGTTCTTGATTATTGTTTTCTCGACGCGAAATTTTATTGTCAACAAATTCTGGCACGCCCAGTGGGACAATCTCTACCTCTCATATCAACTTTTCAAGTATCAAAGAATATCAAAATGACTTCCACTATAGAAGAACAACTAGCAAGCTTGACAAAAGTGATTGAAGGCTTGACAAAGTGTGCACACGAACAAGATGCTAAACTTTTGAAGTTAACAAATAAGATGGATAACATGATTGATAGAAGATCAAGTCAAGCACCTTTGAAGCTTCATAAAATTCAAGACGAAGGAGAGTCTTGCATAAAGCAAACAAAGATCAACGAGATTCATCTCTCCGCTGATGGTTTGATTCCCATTGATCAATTGAAAGACTTTATAATAGAGGTTCTCGAAGACAAATCTGAGTCTTCATCCAAAATTTCTCCCACATATGCAAGGCCATATACACAAAGGATTGATAACTTGAAAATGTCAAATAGCTATCAACCTCCTAAGCTTCAACAATTTGATGGCAAAGGAAATCCCAAGCAACATATAGTGCACTTTATCGAGACTTGCAATGATGCCGGGACGTATGGTGATTATCTCGTTAAAGAGTTCGTTCGATCTCTCAAAGAAAATGCCTTTGATTGGTACACAGATCTCGAACCTAATTCTATAGATTGTTGGGAGAGGTTAGAGCAAGAGTTCCTCAATCGTTTCTATAGCACGAGACGTGTCGTTAGTATGATTGAACTTACAAAGGCTCGTCAAGGTGAAGATGACTAGTTGTTGACTTTATCGATCGCTGGAGAAGTATGAGCCTCAACTGCAAAGATCGCCTTACTGAAACTTCTAGCATTGAAATGTGCATCCAAGGCATGAATTGGGGTCTTCACTACATTTTGCAAGGATTAAAGCCAAATACATTTGAAGAGTTGGCAACTTGTGCACATGGCATGGAATTAAGCATGACTTTAAGAGAAGATCAACGATCTCATGTCTATGAACCTCATGAATATGAAGATATAGAAGAACTACAAAATGGGGGCAAGTCTGCATCTGAAGATGACTTTGAAGAGTCAATGCATATCTAGACACTCCTTAACGTATGAGCCTAAACTGCAAGTTACAATGCCCCTCGTCGCATGAGCTTAAACTACAATCTGAAACGCTCCTTAACGCATGAGCCTAAACTGCAAGTTACAATGCTCCTTAACGCATGAGCCTAAACTGCAAGTTACAACCCTCCTAAACGCATGAGGCTAAACTGCATATCAGAAAAATTTTCAAATTTGAGCTAAATCTTCAAGTTGAAGTGCTCCTAGACGCATGAGACTAAACTATATTCAAATTTGATTTAAATCTTCAAGCTGAAATGCTCCTTGAAACACTAGCTTAAACTGTATGGCACTTAAATCTTCAAGTTTGAGTTAAATCTTCAAGTTGAAATACTCCTTGAGACGCGAGCCTAAACTGTATATCATAAAGCTCTTTAAATTTGAGATAAATCTTCAAGTTAAAATGCTCCTTGAGACACGAGCCTAAACTGTATATTATAAAGCTCTTTAAATTTGAGCTAATTCTTCAAGTTAAAATGCTCCTTAAGGTACGAGCCTAAACTGCATGTCACTCTTGGCTTAAAAGAGTATAAACTGTGTACGGCACAACAAAAAATAAAAATAAAAAATCACTCAATCCCCAAAACTACGTTGTGACTTGATCCTCTTCATTGAGGTACGTAGGCACTTAGAACCATATTCTAAGTTCAGTTGCATGAGTGTCAAAAACTAAATGTTCCCACTTGATCTGTCACATGAAAGTTAAAGCTATGAGTAATCTTTCATAAAACTTCATACTTGCACCAAATGGTGGTGACTCAATGGGAGAAGACCCTTGTGAATAAAAATTGTTTCAAGATGAAGTCTTCAAAATCTCCAAGTATGCAAGTTGAAGTCTTTAAATTCTTCAAGTTTGCAAGTTGAAGTCGTCAAAATCTTCAAGCCTAGTCTTTGAAAGATAAATATCTCGACAAGACTTGAAGCAGGGGGCATTTGTAATCATTTAAAATTTATTTAAATATAAATTTATTAAAATGATTTGGATTATATTAAAATTCATTAATATATTAGTCCAAATAAATATTATGTATTGATATAATTGAGTTAATTATTTAAATTCAATAAATATGAATTTAATTAAAGCCCGCTCCATAAATCTCATATGCCATGTCACTTAAATCTGATTGACCGAAGAGAATCCTATTCCAATCACAACTCCCGTATTCTAAAACTATAAATAGGGGTCTTCATAATTCAAAAAAAGAGAACGAAGAATTCTAAACAAAAAGCTAGAGAAAGCTCGTGGATAAAAAGCCACAAATTTCTCTACAAGCTACAAGTTTAAGAATTCAAGAACTCAAGAACTCAAGAGTTCAAGAATTCAAGAATTCAAGTGTTCAAGCTTAAGAATTGAAGATTTGAAGAACTCAAGATCAAGATAAAGTTCAAGTTCAAGAACGATCAAGATCAAGACCGCAAAATTCAAGATCAAGCTTGAAGCCCTTGGATTCAACTAGAAGTCAAGATCAAGATAAAGTTCAAGTTCAACAACGATCAAGATCAAGATCGCCAGATTCAAGATCAAGATAAAGTTCAAGTTCGAGAATGATCAAGATCAAGACCGTCGGATTCAAGATCAAGCTCGAAGCCCTTGAATTCAACTAGAAGTCAAGTTCAAGTCAAGATCAAGATCAAGATCAAGTCCAAGTCCAAGTTCAAGTTCAAGTTCAAGATCAAGATCAAGATAAAGATCAAGATCAAGATCAAGATCAAGATAAATCACAAGTTCAAGATCAAGCTCAAGAGCCCTTGAATTATATTTGAAAAGGCGAATTCAGAGGAATCATAGAGATTGTAACACTTGCACTTTAAATCAATAAAACGATTGTTGCATAATTTTCCATTCTTGATTATTATTTTGTCGACGCGAATTTTATTGTCTACAAGTCACTAAACGCATGTTAAATTGTGACAATAAATATAGAAATTTTCTCAAATTTCTTCACTGTCTTGGTGAGGGTGAATAAGGAGCATAAAGATACTACGTTGACAATGTTTTCTCTCTGTCTTTATGTACTAATCAAAGAACTTTTCGTTGTTTGGATACTTAAAAGCCAAAGAAGAAGATTTTTAAATGGGGATTAGTGGTTTGCTATAGTTAAGATTTGAATTTTAATTGAAATATAAATGTGCATGGTTTTGCAAGTTAGTGGGGGCAATGAGAGATAAGAACGTGCGGTTTTTCTTTCTTCTTTTAAATTTAATTAATAACTTCCAAACAAAGAAAGTCATAATTTGCATTTTTTTTTAAAGCAGATTTTAAAAAGGAAAGCATACGTTACTTTGTATATCTTTCTATTTATTAGTTTATATTTTCATTTTTTGATGATTTATGTTTTTTAAAGTATTTTTAAGTGATTGCAAATTTTTATTATTATTTTTATTTTTTGATTCTTAGTTTTTAAATTAATTCTTTTTTTGTGGTGAGTTCTTTTTACAGATTTTCTATTAATTTTAAAAATGAATGAAAAATAAACTACCCCATTTCTACAACTAACTATTAATTGACCGTTTTAACTTTTTTTCTTTTAGAATAAGTTTTTTAATTTTTTTAATGGCAATTATTGTTTTTTTAAAATCAGTTTTTAATTGATTTTTTAATAAATAATTATTGTTTTTTGTGGTGCTGACACGTGGTACTTTTTCTTCTCCTTTTATATATAGATAGATTTTAACTTTTTAATTTAATTAATAACTTCCAAACAAAGAAAGTCATAATTTGCATTTTTTTTAAAAAAAAAATTGATTTTAAAAAGGAAAACATACGTTACTTTGTATATCTTTCTATTTATTAGTTTACTAGTAAAATTACACGTGCTTCGCGGGAGAATTTAATGTCATGTAATTTATAAAATAATACTTAAAACCTATCGGGCATTAAAACTAAAACACTATATTATCTTATATATAAAATTACGTAGTAACAAACACTAATAATATATGTAAAGGAAAATAAAAATTATTAAATCTTATCATTTATCCTTAATAACATAAGCATTAATTAATGATTGTAAAAATACATACCATCTGTAACATAAACAATGGTGTTAGTGATCCACTCAACAGGAGCAAAGTACACAAATTAAGGAAATCCCTCTATTTATAGACAACAAAGGGTAGTGTGAACAAATGTTTATTGTGTCTTATCACAAATGTTACAACTATTTAAAAAGGTCACAACCCTTCGGAAAGGTCACAACCTTTTATAAAAGTCACAACTTTTCATAAAAGTCGCAACTTTTCATAAAAGTCACAACTTTTCATTAAAGTCGCAACTTTTCATAAAAGTCGCAACTTTTCATAAAAGTCGCAACTTTTCATAAAAGTCGCAACTTTTCATAAAAGTCGCAATTGTTCATAAAAGTCACAACTTTTCATAAAAGTCATGTCAATTCATGAAAAGGGAAGGGTATTTTTGGAAATAAATAAATTTAAAAAGAAATTCTTGCTTGTGGTGGCGTCATGTAGGCAAGCATAGGGTTCTCTTTTATATAAATATATGATATTTTCAATTTTTGATGATTTATGTTTTTTAAAGTTTTTTTAAGTTGTTGCAAATTTTTATTTTTATTTTTATTTTTAGATTCTTAGATTTTAAATTAATTCTTTATTTGTGGTGAGTTCTTTTTACAGATTTTCTATTAATTTTAAAAATGAATGAAAAATAAACTACCCCATTTCTACAACTAACTATTAAATGACCGTTTTAACTTCTTCTTTTTCACAATAAGTTTTTTAATTTTTTTAATAGCAATTATTTTTTTTTTAATATAAGTTTTTTGATTGATTTTTTAATAAATAATAATTATTTTTTGTGGTGCTGACACGTGACACTTTTTCTTCTCCTTTTATATATAGATAGATTCCACTACTAGTTAATCACTGGCTATTGAAAATTGATGTTTTGTGTTGTAAAAAATCTTTACAAAAAACCCCAAATTGCCAACAGATTTTACTAACAACTTAAGTTGGTTAGTATTCTACTAACAAATTACCAACATATTTCTAACTGAATTATATTTTAAAACTTATCAACGAAATTCTAACAGATTACCAACCAAAATCTTACTAACTAAGTATTTTAATTGGTAAATACGGCGGGAAAAAATGGCACCAAATTTAGCAACTTTCTATCAATGGATTACCAACTGAAATATTACTAATGCACACCTTTTGTTGGTAATATTACCAACAAAGTATATATCGGTTGGTAAATATGACAAAAAATTGTTTATATAATTTATTAACATATTACCAATGAATTACTAACCAAACATTTACCAACGGCAAAATTGTGTTGCTAAATTTACCAACCAAATATAAATGTGTTGGTAAATTAGTAACGAAATATAATTTGTTGGTAAACTTGCCAACCAATATCCAATTAGTTGAAAATTTTGCCGACGAATAAAGATTGTAGTTAGTAAATTACTAACATCATTAAAATAGTTGGTAATATACCAACCGATCATTAATCCA
>JAJOOE010009341.1:0-27059 GCA_036250405.1 Solanum raphanifolium
TCAAGTAAAGGCGTTAGATTTCTTCCATAAATCTATACGTTGTTACTTGGATCTTTTCAAGACCTTAGAACATCTAATCCTTGGAAATTCGTGGATCTTTCCTTCGAATCTCCCATATCTTTAGTTAGTTTTGTTGTTTCTTTTGTTGTGCTTCCGCATTCTAATATTTAATTCTCTATTTGTGATCTCCTTTAACCTTGTTGTTATCAAGAAGCTTTTGGATTTGAGCCTTAAGCTCTTTTAATTCTGCCAGAGCTATGCGATATGGAGGGATAGAAATGGGACGAGTATCAGGTTCTAAATCAATGCAGAAGTCTATATCCCTATCCGGAGGCATACCAAGCAAGTCACTAGAAAACACTTCTCTAAATTGTGACACCACACGAATAGACTCAATAGATGGAGTCGCAACCTCAACATCCCTAATATGTGCCAAATAAGCCAAACAACCCTGCCCTATCAATTTCCTAGCCCGAATGGAGGATATGAACTTAGCTTGCTTAGGCTTGTACACCCCTTCCCACTCTAATTTTCCCCTTCCCGGAATTTCTAGAGTTACAGACTTAGTATTATAGTTAAGCACATCATAATAAGGGGACAACCAAGTCATGCCTAAAATTATATCAAAATCAATCATATCCAAAATTACCAAATCAGCCCAAGCCTGAAAACCCATAAACAAAATAGGACAAGCACGATAGACATGGGTGACTTTGAGTGACTCTCCAATTGGGGTAGAAACATGGATATGGACATCAAGTATATCACAAATCATAGCAAATTCTGAGGCAAATCGCACAAATACGTAGGAATAAGTAGAACCCGGATGAAATAACACATTAGTCATTTGGTCACAAATAGGAATAATGCCTGTGATCACTGCATCAGACGCCTCTGCCTCACTATGTCCCGAAAAGCATAACACTGAGCCCTATCATCTTGACGAGCCACTTCCCTGCCTGGTTGCACGTTACCCCTGCCTGCATTACCATTTCCTCTACCTCCACGGCCTCGCTGATTACCTCATCGCCCACCTTGTGGACGTCGTGAACCATTATTACCATTCCCCGCGTGTAACACCGCGTATCCGAAACATACCAAAAATGCAGATTTTGAGAAGTTGTAGGTGCAACCCACGGTTGCCATCCACGGACCGTAGGTCAAACCACGACCCGTGCTGGTGGCCTGTGGTTCACCACTGCAACCCCTCCCCAACCCAGCTTAGAGAATCGGCTAAGTCTCGACCCACGGACAGACCCACGGTCCGTGGTCTGTGTCCGTGGATTAAGACTCCTTTACCCAGCCTCTGACACGAACTACGGTCGACCAGCACGGACCGTCGTTCGATCCACGGTCCGTAGGTCTGACCGTAGATGAGGGTCAACAGTCAGTTAGGGGAAAATTATTGAGTGGGTCAACTTCAGATGGTCATAACTCTTAGCACAAAAGGAATTATATGTCCTATGACCTATGATATGATATATAATTGAATCCTCTTTCCAACGCCACCGAGTTTGCTAATTCCAACCTCCGAGTAAAAAGTCATGCTTGTTTTAGTGAAGCCTTGTCAGGCAGAGTTGATTGACAACCCCAATCTACGGACCGTAGATTAACCTACGGCCCGTAGGTTCCGTCTGTCGATCACTCCGATAGCAATTAAGTCAGGGGTCTTTTGGTATTTTCCTATTTCGTTGGACCCCTAAGCTACGTTGTTTAGACCCTAAATTATGAGATTTTAGTCAGTTAATGCCTAGAAACATAACTAGAACTTACCTAAGTCAGATCATTAATCAAAACATAGAAAATTAGAGCGTAAGAGGAGAAGAGAAGTCAAGAAACCTAGTTCAAGAACGCAACAAGGTTCCTTCAGTTTCAGCCCCAAAATCGAAAGATTTCTCCATGGAATTCGTCGCCAGGTATATGGGATTTCACTAGTGGGTTCCTTTTGCCATTAGGTCCCTAGAATTCAGTCAGATTCTTGATTCCATGATTATGAACAGACCTAGGGTTTCTAGAATCTCAACAGATCATCATGAATTAGTTATTTAAATGTTCCAAATCAGATTATCATGTTACTGCTCAGTTTATTGCATGAATTTTAGAACCCTAGCTATGTATTTCTTTAGTTCTTGAATTACACATGCTAGGTCATATATTTCAGTATTCAGTTATACATGCCTCAGTTTATGAATGTATCATTATCAAATTAATTGTTGCATTCTCAATTTTGCATGTTCAGTTTTGAGCTATCTAGTATTACAGAATGTGTTAATCACTTAATTCATTGGGAGTAGCATAATACCGAGTTGGACTAGGGTTCAACGTACCCATATAGTCCCAGAACTACGAGCCATGTAGGTGTAAGTCCCTCTGTGGGCAACATCAGTTTAATAATCACGCCAGTCATACCTCTATACCTTTGGCTGGGTATATTAGGTCCTCTCGATGGGGTGTATACATCGGACTCCACATTTAGCTCATGTGGTTTTATTGTCGGTCATTAGTAGCTCCCACAGTTCACTCAAATTCTATTGCATTGACCTCATTTACAGTACAGTCAGTATTCAGTTTCAACATGTTATAAATTTGGTCATTGCATTCAGTTAACTCAGTAATCAGCATCTATATCATGTTCAAATTATTTCATTGCTTAATTGCTTTATTCAGTTATATGTTATTTTAGCTTTACTCTATCCTGCATGCTCAGTACCTTTCAAGTACTGACGCATACGTGCTCTACATCTTCTCGTGATGTAGGTTCAGGTTCTAAGCATCGAGATCATGCTTAGATCGGTTCCCGATCTCAAGTTCAGCAACATCAGTGGTGAGTCCTCATTCTTCGAGGACAATAGTCATGTTATCTTTTAATTTTCAGTCTTTTAGTTTCAGATTTTCTAGACTTAGCTGGGGCAAGTCCTAGCACTTCTAGTCAGTTTAGAGGCTTATTTCAGACATAGTTAGATTCAGCTTAGTATTGAGTTAATATCTTCTTTGTATTAAACTCATCAGTTTTCATTTATCTAGTTATAGTATATGGGTATTCCCCATTTTTTCATTTTTATTTATGATTTAGCTTCCGCATCAGTTTATTATTTTTAGTATGCTCATGATCATGCCAGCAGGCTTAGCTTGGGATCACTTGTGGTCCTAGGTCCCGTGTCCGCGTCTCGGGGGTAGCTCGGGGTGTGACACCGCGGGTACCACTGCTCTAGACTGCTGCTGCACGGAATCTACACACGTGGGTGGGGACAATCTCTCCTCATATGCCCAGGTTCACCACAGTTGTAACATGTACGATCAAAAGATGGCCTACTGCCCGCTGAAGGTGCGACTCCCTGGCTATCCTAAATCAAATTATGAGGTGGAGTTCTCGAGTAATTACATGTAGAGGCGGGCATAGCGGACTGAATTGGCTTGGCTGCAAGCGTTGGCCTCCCCGAACCTCTGGAATAAGAACCTTGAAAGTTTCCTAAATTCTTGGCCCATTTTGACAGTGCCTTTGCCTGACCTCTCGCCTCACCCCCTCCAGTTTCTTAACATAGTCCGTTACCTCATTAAAGCTCCTCCCTGCAGAGGTCATATGAACAAATAATACCTGCAACTCAAAATTTAGTCCCCTAATAAATAAATGGATCCTTTCCTCCTCAGTAGTCACCAATTGAGTAGCATATCTCGATTGGAACTTGGCCTCATAAGATGCCACATACATACCACCTTGCTCCAAAGCCATGAACTCATCCTTCTTACGATCCCTCAAAGTTCTAGGCACATACTTTTCTAGAAACAGAGCATGAAATTGGGTCCAAGTAAGTGGAGGTAAAGTTGAAGATCTACATTCCATATAAGATCTCCACCATTGCTTAGCCTCTCCTTGAAGTTGAAAGGTCACAAACTCAACCCCATGTTGATGGACAATTCCCAACTTATGAAGCCTCTTATAACAATCTAAGATAAACTCATAAGCATCCTCATTCTCAGAACCAAGGAACACATGAGGCTTTAGCTTCAAAAACCTAGTCAACATTTCATTCTCATTACCAGTCATAACAGAACCCAACAAAGGATGGAAGAAAGCATCATTACCTCTCATTCCACCCGTCTTGGGCGCAGTGCTAGCAACAGGGGGATTAGCGGGAGCTTGAGTTGCTTGAATAGAAGGAAGTCTCAGCCTGCACCTCTTCCTCTTGTCCAACAAAGGACAGAAGAAAGAAGCATTACCTCTTGTCGTAAATAGCCATTTTATTTCTTTTTTATTTAATTTTTAGGGTTAGGTAAAGAAAAAGTGAAAAAGTGGGGTTGGATTGTGGAGTCAAGGACCTTTTCAGCAGTTTAAGAACTCGGGGGATAAAATACAAGTTTATAAAACATCATTTTCATTCCAACCCTTCAACATTGAATAAATTCATCCCTCCAAAAAATTAAATTATAATTCCAAGGAATATAGAAAAATATTGTATAATATTGTATAAATATTTTCCGAGGAAACCTCAGAAAACATCTTCTCTAAAGTTCCTCTTTGTCTTCCATTTGCTGCTCTATCGAAATCATAAATCTCCATAAAACTCACCTTTCTCCAACAACCGACCTCTTCATCTTCCATTATTGAAGCCATAAACTGACGCGAAATCCCATAATCGTTCCTGAAAATTCCAAAATGAACTGGAGTGGGTCTTTTTTCATCAACCTTTAGTTTAGGGTTTAGTTGAATCGTGAGACCCTTCCCCAAGTTTAATTGAATCTTCTTCAATCTTCTTCCTCTCAGGTAAGTTTAATCGTGTTTTCAGTAACGTTTAGCCTATTTGATTTTATATTGCGATAGTGTAGTGAAATTTAGATTTGTGCTTAAACTTATGAAAATCTCACTCGTTTTAGTTCATGTTTTTGATTCGGAATCGTTAATGACATTTTGCTTTAAATAATGCCTAGAATATTTTTTTATTTTTTATATTTACCTCACATATCAATTTGATAATTATTACTGCATTTTGGTCGAATTTAATAGTGTTTATTTCAATGACACTGTCAATTTTTGTTGGAACTATTGCTTGTTTTGTATATTTTTTTTTAACATTACTCTGATTGTGTTAATAGAATAGTGGTCGATATTTTGATATGAAAAATCTGCTTTTGTATATAGTACAGTATGGCTAAAACTAGAGGCGACATCCTTAAACGATTTGTTCCTAATGCTTCTAAAAATAAGAAATGACAGACTGAAAAGTGTCCAAATCTTCAAAAAAAAAAAAATTATCATCGAAGAACCTGAGTCTAACTCACATTCTGATACTATGATTGAGATTGATAACTACGAGGACAGTAGTTCCCAGGCTAGTGATGATGTTGAATCTAGTGAAGAAAAAAATGATAGCGAAGATGAGGAGACTAGTGGAGATACCCATATCGGAGATGAGGGTGATGATCCACCGTCCTTGCTAATTTGTGCAAGAGTTATCTCTTGTAAGTCATATAATCTAGCGACATGGAAGGATGAGATAGGATCGTTTCCAGTGAAAAATTCTGTGAGAGCAAGGATGCATGTTTATTGTGGTTTCAGAAAACTTTTAGTTCAAGAAAAAATTATCATGACTTTAAAGGTACTTGTTTTGGACATTTGAGACATATTCCAGAATATTTCAAGTTCAATGGGCCGATGGTCCATTATATGTTGTTGCAACATATGAAAAAGGACAAAACAAAAAGCATAAAATGTGATTCTGTGTGAATGATAAGCCTGCTTTTTTGACTTAAGAGAATTTACATTGATTACGGGGCCAAATTGCTCAGTATAACCCCGTGATGCAAAAATGACAGAAATCCTTTAGAAAGGTGAGAAATTTCATTATAAGGCAACCAAGAATAAGAACATCATTGCTACAAAGTTGATGAGTTTGATCAAGGGTATCAGATTGAATAAGGAACAGAAGTTGAAGTGCTCTTTAGTTTGGTTCGTCCACTCAATATTGCTTGCCCATGATCGATCTAAGATTGTGGATTCAAACCTCATTAAGATGGAGAATGATTTATATTTCTTCAAGAGTTATCTGTGGGGGAAAGAGTGATTTGATTTAACAGTGATGCATTTGAAGAAGAAAATCAATTTGAAGAAGTATATTGAAATGTATAATGAAAGAGGGAATGCATCGTATGCTCTGTATGGCTTCCCCTGAGAATTTCTGGTACTTATTATCAATTGTGTACTTGATTTATGATAAACTCTTATATATTTTTGTAGTATTTCATAGCCTCTATTTATTTATTTATTTGTTCTTTTATTAATTTCAGGTTTGAATAATGGGGCTTTTCCTCATCTTGGAAAGTATGCCAAGAAGTCCTTGGATTCTCCTCTGCCCATTCCCCGTTTACTTAGATGACACACGGTAAAGAGCGATAATATTATCGAAGACGATCCATTTAAGTACAAAGAAAGAAGTACGAATGTATAAATTTATTTATTATTATCTAGAAATATTTGTAAACTAGTGAATGTCGTGTACTATTTATATATATATTATTGAAATTTAGTCAATTAAAAAAGTTTAAACAAGTCATGTAAGGGTCCACATACATTGGGGGTGGTGATCAATGATGTATGAGAAAGAGTTGTAGTTATACAATCAACATCTTCAAAGTAATGTGTGAGAAAGCTCGAGTATGAATGAGGAATAATTGTGGTTATACAATCAACATCTTCCTATACATTGTTGATCACCACCCTCAATTTTCATGGACCCTGACACGATGTTTGGGAAGAGTTGTGGTTGAACAAGTGAATTCTCCCAACATACTTGTACTTTCTCTCACGTTACTCTAAGGATGTTGATTGTATAACTACAAATTGATCATCACCAATATGTAGGTCACTCTTGGTACTGAATGTTTGATACATGTAAAAATTAGTTCCATCAGAGAAAGAATGGTTGGGTTGATCTCAGTTCCTTCTCTCTCTGCACTTCTTCAAAATGTTTGAAATCTTCCGCATCTACTAGCTGATCTTCAACATCCACTGAATGATCATACCTATTCATTGAATCATCACCCAAGCTGTCATTTGAATGATCACATATGCTATCCTCTGGTTGATTACCTAAGTTCTCATTTTCAACTGAGTCGTTGTCGTTAAATGAATTTGTTGGTTCAATTGGAGACCTCGCAATGACATTTATCCTCAATATAGACCTAGAGCAATGAATAGTAATATCCATCATATACAAACTCACATGCCTATCATTCTTTATGAATGTGAGATGTATTTTCCCCCTCCCATTCATTTTATATCTTATCACCAAGTTGCTTGGCTCGTAGGCTAACTCACCATCCTCAATTACACTTGCAATCATATCATCATATGAACCATTGCGATGCAACACAATGAGCACTGTCGTCTTACTAAAATATTTTCAATACTAGCTTTTGGGAGTCTCCTCCCATACTCTCATATAATCACCACCAGCAACAACAAATTTAGCTACTGCCATATATAGACTACACTGATAGATACTAGATTACGATATCAGTAATTAGTGGTTGATGAATGATACGAAATTCGTACATAGCGCGATTGAACAAGATCGGGTTCAGATCAAGCTCCTGAAATGGAGAACATGTATCTATAGTCCTTCTAAACTACTAAAGTAATTCTAAAAACGAGTTATGAAGTGATTTTGAAAGATTTCTAAAGCTTCTAAAATGGCGGGAATTTTTTTCTTTGAAACTATTTAAAAGAAAATGGTATAAAAATGGAAGCAATGACTAGAATGATGATGATTTCACCTGTGAAAGCTATAATATCGTCGAAAAAGTCGCCGGAATCGGCTAAATCAGCTGCAAAAATGGGAGCATTTTGGTTTCTTCTTGGAGAGATTTTCTCCAGTGGAATTGAATTTTTAATAAATGAAAAAAATAATAATTCCACATTTGTTGGATGAGTGGGGACTAAAGTGTAGTATTAAAAACTTGATAGTAGGGTGTTGTATGTTTTGAAAGAATAATGAGTAATCTCATATTTAGTGTCTAATGTTCAATTTTTTGAAAACTTGTGTTTAAATGCTCAATTAAATCTTGAGAGTGGCTATTTTGACAACTCTCCCGAGTGACTCCTAGCGCTTAAAAATATTACATACCAAAACTGGAAGCATTGCTGAATGTGACTTCGCCTTTCCATTCTATCTATGCAGTACTATATATGCTAAACAAGAACAATAACTACCATAACAATCGAGAAGACAACATCCCATCCAACCTATCGTTGAATAGAACTATACAATACTACTATTTAGGCCCCAATAAAAGCAATAACCCTAAAGTAAACTACAAAACATACTGACTGTAATGACCCAGACCCGAAAGGTCATTCTTGATAATTTTGAATAGTCATTTAACTATAGTTAATTAATTTATGGGTAATTTATTTATTTTTAATAATAATGGGACAAGTCTAAAATATTACAATAAGTTTATATGAATTATTACTTTTAATATATAATTAATTTAGAAAAGAAAATAAAGAGAAGAAAGAAATTCTTCTATGCTTGCGGCGAGCACAAACACAGAGATCGGCGCCACCATTCAAGTAAGCAATTTTTTTTGTAATTGAGTTCGATTCTACATTTTCAACCATCAATTTCCAATGGTTGATTATATTATTATTAAATTCAATTCTATATGAAATTAAGTAGCATAGAAATTGGGTTTTCTTCATTGGTTGACCATTATAGTGATTCATGAAGTTTTGGGGCTTAGTGGAGGCAATCAATAATAATAATTATTATTATTATTAGGGTAAAGGGTCAAATATGTCCCTAAACTATTCGAAAAGGTCTAGATATACCCTCCGTTTAAAGTTTGGCTCACTCATGCCCTCGCCGTCCAACTTTTGGTCTAAATATGCCCTTATGGGCGTTAGTTGGCCTGCTGGACATATCCAGCTCATTTTTCATTTCTTTAAATGCCACATGGAATTGCCATGTCATTTTGACTTTACCACATACATTTATATGAAAATTGAAAGGGATCAATTATGCCCCTAAACAATTCGAGCCCATAAACACCTAATCCGACCCATAAATCAACCCCCTTTTTAAATAAACTACCCGACCCGTTTTCAACAATTTTGTTTAAATTTTTATTTTTTTGATAAATTCCGAAAATTAGTAATTGATTAATAAAAAATAGGAAAAATATGAAAAAAAAAATATAACATTAACGCTAAAAATTCACAAATAAATATGGTAACCTTAAATTCAACAATTTCAACAATTTTTTTAAATTTTTATTTTTTTTCGGTAAATCCCGAAAATGAGTAATTGATTAATAAAAAATATGAAAAAAATATAAAATTAACCCCAAAAAATCACAAACAAATATAGTAACCATAAATTCAAAAATTTCAACAATTTTTTTAATTTTTATTTTTTTCGGCAAATTTCGAAAATGAGTAATTTATTAAAAAAAATAAAAATTAAAAAAAATTGTTGAAATTTTTGAATTTAAGGTTACTATATTTATTTGTGATTTTTTGGCATTAATTTTATATTTTTTATTAATCAATTACTCATTTTAGGGATTTACCGAAAAAATAAAAATTTAAAAAAATTGTTGAATTTAAGGTTACAATATTTATTTGTGAATTTTTGGCATTTATTTTATTTTTTTTTTCATATTTTTCCTATTTTTTATTATTCAATTACTAATTTTTGGGATTTACCGAAAAAAATAAAAAGTTGAAAACGGGTCGGGTAGTTTATTTAAAAGGGGGGGTTGATTTATGGATCGGATTAGGTGTTTATGGGTTCGAATTTTTTAGGGGTATAATTAATCCCTTTCCATTTTCATATAAATACCATGTGGTAAAGTCAAAATGACATGGCAATTCCATGTGGCATTTAAAGAAATAAAAAATGAGCTGGATATGTCCAGCAGGCCAACTAACGCCCATAAGGGCGTATTTAGACCAAAAGTTGAACGACGAGGGCATGAGTGAGCCAAACTTTAAACAGAGAGTATATCTAGACCTTTTCGAATAGTTTAGGGGCATATTTGACCCTTTACCCTTATTATTATTATGGGTATAATAAATTGAAGTTTGGCAATTGTGAAGCCATATGATGCTGCTGCATCTTTTTGGCGGCTTTCAAAATTTAGGGGACGAGAAACAGTGGAATATTATAGTATAATGATAACTTAAGTATTAAGCTAAATTCACATAAGGGTATTAAATTATATGAATATTATTATATTTATGATATTGAAGAAATTGGAACTTAATCCTAAACTTGGAATTTGGAAATATGAGAGTTGACATGTTGATTGAAATCAAGATTAGGAACTTGATTATAAATTCGGGTGAGTTTTAGGGTCTAGGGTAAAACTATAGTAAGATGGGTGTTGTTAGTATTGAAATCTTATTGTGGTTATTTATTTGATTAGAGTGCACTGATTCGAAAGCTCAACGAAAGGGGAAAACTCAAGACACAAAGTGATTGTTCAATTAATTAAGGCAAGTGGGTTTCTAAACCCTTGTTGAATGTATAGAATCGTGTATTTCCTTGTGGTATGTGTTGAGGAGTAATGAGACTTGGTGATGGCTTGACTTGTCCATATTGAATAATTCTAATGATGAAAAAGGGGTAATAAAAGACGATGCGATTAATTATTAGTGTGTGATGTGTTGAGAATGGTTTGAAAGGCTTATTGATTAATTGTTGATGTTGTATCACGATTGTCTTGTTGTGAATTGTGCATTGTTATGAAAATGACCATCTCCTCATTACTTGTGTAAACGTGTTATTTGCATTGGTTCTGAGACATGGTTATGATAAGTGTTATATGAATTGAGGAAGAATAAGAAATTAAAGAGGATGTACAATTTCGAGGGACGTGTCGTGTGCCATAACGGATACTATATTTCGAGGGACGTATCGCACGCCGCAACAGATTTGATTGACGAGGGTCATGTCGCACGCTGCGATAGATGCATGGACATATATGTCCCCCCATTGGTCCCGGACTGAGAGACATCGGGTGACTATACATTTCATTGCATTGCACATCTTTATCATTAGTGAACTTGATATTGTGTTTTGTTGATCTTGTGTTTTCCTTTATGCGGAACTTGTGAATAATGAATATTGAGCTTGTTGTTGAGGATATGTAATTGTTAGAGTGTTATCGTTAAGTTGTGTGCTATGTAAATTGTGAACTATTAGTTTGGGAAGGTTTTATGCAGGTTGTAGTTGTGGAGGTTTGGTTGGGGTGTAAGGAGTACCCGTATTCTATTCCCTTAACTTGTGTTTAGAAGTTTACTTGTTAAGTACCGTGTGGTTTGGTACTCACCCTTGCTTCTACATTTTTGTAGGTTACCAGCGCGGATCTTCGTGATGGTTTCTATTCTCTTCTTTTTCAAGGCTTTCTGTTGAGATTTGTGAGTTAGTTGTTTGTCATCTCAGCGGACCTTCTTACTCATATTTATGATTTTGTTCTACTTGAGAGACAATGTCATCTGAGACTTGCGTATTTTCTTTCAATTCTATTCTTTACATTAGATGTTTGTGCACGTGACAACCAGGTTTTAGGGATTCAGTTGAATTAACTTGTTATCCATATTAGTAATTGTTATTAAACTTCTATTTTTTTTTCTGCACTTTATCGAAATGGTTGGATTGTAAGCTGACTTGTCTTGGTGGAATAAGACGAGTGTCATCACTTCCATTTTTTGGGTTGTGACACTGACGACCCCTTGAACTATGCCTCAAGATAAATAATGATGGGTCATATGACTATGATAGTAAGAAGAGGGGAGCAGGGGGAGTAGTCATAGATATCATGGGCAACTGGATTGCAGGGTTCTCCACAAGAATAAGTGTATACAACACCTAATAGGCAGAACTAAAAGCACTATTGTTGGGGCTAAAATTAGCAAGTCTCCTGAAAACTCCTAAGTTACACATTGATGATATGGATTCCTTAGAGGTAATCAATATCATTCACAATGTCCATGATACATTCACTAACATTATAATGCAGGGAATTGCTCCGAAAGATGGGGAGTCTGGAGATCAGCTATAACAGGAAGAATCAGAACCAAGTGGCCGATACACTAGCTAAAGAGGGTGCAAGATTGGAGCCGGAAGTGGATTTTGTTCAATGGTTGGCTCCCCCGTATGTGTTTTGGAAACTGGTGTATAAAATCGTACCAAAAATCAAATCAAATCGCAAATTAAGTCAAATCCAACTATACTTGGCCCGACATTATGTATATAATTTTTTAAATTTATTTTATACATAAAAGTATTTACTTTGATGTAATTTCTAAATATTACTTGTACGTTTTCATAATTTTTATCTTTTAACATATTTTTTCAAGTTTTTTGAGAATTAGAGTTTTGAATGGTCCAATAAAGGTTATACTCTATTGATATTAGTAACTCTAATAAAGCTCAACTCGAAATCAAATCAATACTAATGCTAACAAAATAAATTAATTCAACACTAAGAATTTGACTGAAACAAGGGGCGGGTCTTTACCAACTTCTAAATATTCTATTTTAGGGAAAAGGTGAGCGCCTAATGCGAAAGGTTGCTTTACTATGTAAGATAAGGCAAGAAGCAAGGGCGCAACAACTGCACGAAATCCCTTGCTTCTTAGCGCATCCCTTTTCTTGCTCGTTAGCACTTGACTAATAAGATAGAAAGAGCCTTTCTTGCTTGTTTAGTAAAGTCTCGCTTTTTTATAGGAGTAGGGCTTCCTAGGGCAGGGCACTTTTCATTCTTCATTCGAAACTAACAAGTGTCAGGTCGGGGATTTCTAGAATGACAATAATGATGAATATTTGTTCTTTAGTTTTACATTGATTTAGACATTTAAAACATAATCTAATTTTATTTTTTCTTTAATGTTTAATCATGTAATTAATACTTATTAGACATATTTTAGCATGATTTAGTACTTTTAACTTAGGATATATTCATTATGACTTATCAATTTGCAATATTTATTTTATATGATTTCATTATTATTTTTTATTTAATATTTTAGTATCATCACTCATCTCATATTTTGTGTTATTTTCTTAAGAAACACCTTAGATAGTTGTATTTTGGTTGTACTAAAGAAATATTTGGAGCACAAGTTAATTATACGTTTGTATGAATACTTTACCGGAAAAATCCAAAAACCCGAAAAACGAGGTTTATTAGTTTGGTTCGATTTAAAATTTTTAAAAATAGACTCAAATGGTTTGGTTTGGTATTTGAAAAACCTGAACCAACCCGAAAAAACCGAGTTTTATTAGTTTGATTTGGTTTATAAATTTAAATTTTTTACACAAATGATTTGATTTGATATTTGAAAAATCCAAACCAACCCAATCATATACCCCCTACCTCTCAGAATAGATAAAGAAGGAACTAGCCTTGTTATGCATAAAATACCATATGTAATATCAAATAGTATTAATTATGCTACTAATGTAGGAAGATATCCAGATTCTAGTAGTTTTTCGGACCACCGATGTGGTATGAATGCATAATATATATCAATAAATAAGTACCGCTTTCAACCAAAAAAAGAAGAAAAATCTCAATCAACATTTTTCACTTTTTTTTAATCTGAAAAATAGTATTTATGTTCTTATAAAAATTGATTGTATAAATATAAAATAAAAAAAATATCATAATTGTAAAGAAATAAAAATAATAATAAAGGTAAACTATATGATAAAAGAAAATATAAGCATAAAATAAATATTTTAAACACTATTAAAAGAAAGCTTAATTTTTAAGGCAAAAGTGAGGAGAAATAAATATTTTTTTACACATTACGCAATACATGTACGTACTATCAAAAGTTGTAAATATTCTATTTGATGGATCATGTGGGTACAAACTGTTTGAACAAGTATCAGTTGTCTCTAAATGTTAGATGTTTTAATGTATTTGAAAAAGACACTCATATATTCGGAAGTTTTATATTTTGTTTCTTCATTGGTTACGTTTAAGTTTCTTAATAATTAAGGAAAGTGTGTCATTTTCTCAGCTCCGTTTGGATATATATTTTGGAAGTTTTTTTTGTAATAAAATAAAATAATAAAATATTGTTTTATCATGAAATTTGTTTACTAGTTTTTTTCTAATAAAATAAAATGCATGTTTAAATATAATTTTAAATTTTAATTATATTTTTAAGTTTCAACTAAATCTATATTCGAATGATAGCTTATTAAAAAATTAAAAATAGGATTAAGTTTTATTTTTAACTTTTATTTAACATTTAAAACCATTGCTACAAATAATAAATACAAAATACCTATCTTATAATTATATATTATTAACAAACTCAAATAACAGTCGTTTTTTTAAATTCCTCAATAATAGTGGCGTAACGATAAGTAAGAACAAGGGGATGTAGCAAAGCTTAATTTGCACGATATGTGGTGTGAAATGAAAGAGTTTGAATTGGTCTTTGAGGAAGGTGCATACCCCTTTTCCGTGCTAAAAGAATAAAAATGGTTTTATATAAACAACAAAAGAAAGATGGATGGTTGAACATAAATAAGAGGAACCAATATAATAAACAGCCTGTTTGCCCTTGAGATATATATATTACTTTACAATACTTTATTATTTATTATTATTTTATTACTATTAATAAGAGTCTAGGAAGCAGGCAAGTGGTCATTAACATGCTTGCTTCTTAGACGGGGACAATTTGACATTTTGTTCTTCTTTTTTTTTTCATTTTAATTTGTAATATATAAAATAATTGATTGACTTTCATTATTAAAAAAATTGGAGAAAAACGATGGCCAAAAGTGATGGATTGTGTTATCTTTTTAGTCAAAATTGACAAAAACGTAACACAATCAAGTTCGTCGCTTTTTTGCTCGAAGTTTTCTAAAAAGCGACGGATTTCATCATTTAAAAAAAAATTATTTTCTTGAATAATGCGACTCCGTTTGTCGTTTATTTTTAATTTATAATTTTTTAAATCCTGAAAAGTGACTTCTTTATTATTTTTTTTAAATCCGAAAAGCAACGCAGTCGGTCGCTTTTTTGGAATTTATATTTTGAAAACCCAGAAAAGCGAAGGATTAAAGGACCATGTTCGTCGCTTTTCTTGATTTTTTTTTAAAAAAAATGCAGAAAAGTCATGGACTAAAGGACCCTGTTCGTTGCTCTTTTGAGATTCTTTTTAAGAAAAAAGCAGAAAAGAGACGGACAAAACTATCTCATCCGTCGCTTTTTTTTTGCACTTCTTTTGACAGTAGAAATTGACAGTTTCTACTGCCCACTTGCAAATTCAATTCAGCCCATTCAAATAAATCATACGACAAACATGCTACATAAAATTTAAATTAACAAACTTAATTAAACATTCAAAAATATTTGAATCACAATTCAAAGACTAAACGACACTGTCCATCGTTTTAAAAAAAATATTTGACCAACATTTTGACTAAAAGCCACGGACTAAACGACACTGGCCGTCACTTTTCAAAAGTGTTTGACTAGTCATTTTGATTAAAAAGCGACGGACTAAGAGATGTCGTCCGTCACTAATTTTAAAAAATAATTAATAAATTAAAATTACTCAAAAATGACAGACAACGTGGTTATTGTTTTACTTAAAAAATAACTATTTTTTAATAAAATGTGACAGAGGACATATCTACTTATATTAAATAAATAATTAATAACTATATATTTTTTTGGCGGAAAAACCTACCAAACATAAAGACGGACTAAAACATGCCGTTCGTCGCCTTTTGTAAAAAAATAAAACAAAAAAATATATTTTTTTTAAAAATGACTGACAGTGTGGCAAATGGCGTCGTTTTTTGGAGCGACGCCGTCTATCGCTTTTCTGTCTTTCTAGCATAATTTTAGTAATGTTTCGAAATTCTATCAGTCCACGTAAATGGAAAAAAGGAAGTAACATAGAAAAATGACTAAAAAGTACTATAAATAAATTACATAATTAACAACTTCAAAATTTAAATGACATATTAAAATTCGGCGGACTCCCTAAATTATATCAATATCACATAAATTGAGATAGAGGGAATAACATATCTTATTTCAAAATGACGTAAAAATATTATAAATCACAATAAGTGATAACTTAAAATATTTAAAAGAGATAAAATTATTGGTCGACTCTTAAAATTCTACCGATACCACATATATTGAGATAAAAGAAATATCATATATTATTTGAAAATTATGATTAAAAAAATACTATAAATTACATTAATTATTAACTTAAAATATTTACAAATCATTAAATAAATGACTGACTATCTAAATTTCATTTGTATCGCATGAATTGAGACAGTAATATATATATATATATATATATATATTATGTTGAATCTGTGTTGGTATAAACTCCAATGTGTATATATATGTGTGTGAATGATCCTTAGCGGATATAAGGTCGTCAACATACATACTTATGATCATTTATATTTGATTAGAGTCTATGAAACATTTTTATGGGCTACTTCCTTTGTTAAATTTTATTTGTCCATTTTTTATTTTGTATATCTTTTAAAACAAATGATAAATAAGTATTTATCATAATATCTATATTAATCGATATATAATCTTAGGTCTTGAAAAATTATTTGATGAATATGTAATTAATGTTGAGGTTAAAATATAATTTTTTTTCCTCTTAATATGCTAAAAGTGAGAAGTAAAAATAACAGAATATTTTTATAATAGCGGACAAATAAGATTGAACAAAAGAGAGTATTTGATAACTTTCTACTATTTTTCAATGATATGATTTATTAAAAAATTCAAAGGACAAAGGAAATTTGTTGTAGTAACTGCATGCTTTTTTTATTGACATAGAAAGACAAAAATATTGTTTGTGTGATCGTTCATTTCCTTTCACTTTTAAGTCTATCGTCTGACTATAAAAATTACGATTCATATTAATTTTACTTTATTTGAAGATCAGTGTGTGACTGTGAAAATTTGAAATTTAATTTGAAGTCGTGTTTCAAATTTAGAAAATACTTTATAGCTTATTTTTTAACTCACTTTTAAAATAGTAGTATATTCAAATATGAATATTATTCCACATATTTGAAGAAGTATAACCAAAAACAACTCCAACTTGATGAATTTGAAAAAAAAATCAATTGGAACAAATCAGTGCTTAAATGAAAAGAATAGGTGCATAATTTGTTACCTTTTCTATTATTTTCTTTTCTTTGATGAAATATTGTTACATTTATAACTAAGCGTTAATTGTTATTAGGAATTAAATAGATTAGATAGAATCATATAAAATACTTAGTATTATAAAATAGGCTTAAGTCATCTACAAACACATAAAGTTGTCCGCATAATTCACTGTGATGATTCAGCCACATTCATCACCACCACTCCTTCATTGGAATCCATTAACCGAACTCCCAATTGTGCAAGTCTGTGCACATCCTTTTGCTAACTCTTTCTTGTCTTCCTCAAGATGGGAAGTACTGCCCATAGACAACCTGTTCAATGAATCAACAACAACATTAGCCTTACTTGGGTGATAGAGAATACTCATGTCATAATCCTTGAGTAACCCTAACCACCACCTCTGTCTGAGATTAAGCTCTTTCTGACTGAACACATACTGAAGACTCTTGTGATCGGTGAACACATCTACCTAAACACCATAAAGATAGTGACACCATATTTTCAAAGCAAACACTACATCAGCCAACTCTAGATCATGGGTTGGGTAATTCCTCTCGTGAATCTTAAGTTTGTCTGTAAGCATAAGCTATAACTTTACCATTCTGCATCAATACACAACCCAATCCAACTATGGACGCATCATAATACACAACAAAACCTTGTGTATCTTCTGGTAAGGTCAACGCTGGGAAGTAGTCGACCTAGTTTTCAACTCATGAAAGTTTTTCTCACAAGCTTCGGACCATTGAAACTTTGTTGTTTTCTGAGTCAAGTTAGTCAACGAGGATGAAATAGATGAGAACCCCTCGACAAACTTCCTATAATAACTAGCCAATCCCAAGAAACTCCTAATATCAGTTTGAGATGTGGGTCTAGGCCAGTTCTGCACTGCCTCAATCTTTTGAGTATCCACTTGAATCCCATCACCAGGAACAATGTGGCCTAAGAATGCCACATACTCAAGCCAAAACTCAAACTTAGAGAATTTAGCATACACCTCTTTATCCATTAGAGTTTGGAGAACTACTCTGAGATGACTAACATGATCTTCCTTCTTCCTCGAATAAATTAGAATGTCATCGATAAATAAGATAACAAACATATCCATATATGGCTTAAACACTTTGTTCATAAGATCCATGAACACTGCAGGAGCATTAGTCAAACCAAATGACATGAACAAAAACTCATAATGACCATAGTAGGTCCTGAATGCTGTCTTAGGGATGTCACTTTCTCTTACTCTCAACTGATGATAGCCTGATCTGAGGTCTATCTTAGAAAAACAAGTGACATCCTGATCGAAAAGATCATCAATTCTCGGAAGAGGATACTTATTCTTGATAGTAACCTTGTTAAACTAACGGTAATCTATACACATTCTAAGAAAACCATATTTCTTCCTCACAAATAAGACCGGAGCTCCCCAAGGTGAGACACTTGGTCTAAAGAAGCCTTTCTCAAGAAGGTCTTTCAAATGCTCTTTTAAATCATTTAATTCAGCTGGTGCCATTCTATATGGCGGAATAGAGATAGGATGAGTATCGAGAATAATATCTATACCGAAGTCTATTTCTCTCTTAGGAGGGACTCTAGAAAGATCATCTGGAAAGACCTCTGGAAATTCACGCACAATTGGAACTGGCTAAATAGGTGGTGTCTCAACACTAGAGTCATTAAATCGGACTAAGTGATAGATGCGTCCCTTGGAAACTATCTTTCTTGCCTTAAGGTACAAAATAAAATGACCCTTAAGCACTGCTGAACTAGTCCTCCACTCTATAACTAACTCATTAGGAAACTGGAACTTAACTACTTGAGTTCTACAATCAAATGAGGCATAACAGGCATGAAGCCAGTCCATACCTAGAATAACATCAAAAGTTACCATGTCTAACTCGACTAAATCAGCTATTGTGATTGATAGAAATGAAAGAATCACAATAAACTCTCTCATCTAGAATAGACTCACCAACAGGTGTGGAAACACAGAAGGGCACAAGAAGTTTCTTAAGAATAATATCGAACCTCATAGCAACATAAGAGGTCACAAATGATAGACTCGCACCTGGATCCAGCAATGCATATACATAAAAAATAAAGACTTTGATCATACCAGTGACAACATTTGGCGAATTCTCTTGCACTAAGCGACTGGTGATAGCATACAAACTGTTTGCTCCTCCATCTGTCCTTGAAGTAGGCCCTCTAGGTGCACCTTTTTCTGGCGGAGTAACTGAAGAAGATTGGGCTCTATTTCCCCCATTACCACTACCCTGCCAGTTCTTTGGGCACTCTCTCATGAAATGACCATTCTGGCCACACTTGAAGCGACCAGTGAAGCCATCACGACACACTCCTGAGTGGTTCCTACCACACTTAGCACATGCAGGGGTCTCACTACCTCTTTGTGCCATACTACCCTGAGACTGTGCAGGTCTAGCTCTGAAATTCTGCGAATTCTGATTCTTGAACTCATCTCTGTACCTTGGTGCAGGTTGATATACCGTGAGTTTATGGTATTTTTAATACATTTTACTTAAGAGTTGTGTGTGTCTAGAGCCATTTTGTATTGGTTTTAGTGTGTTTTTATCGTGTTTGCAGGAAATAAGTTCGGACGTGGGAGTTAGGAGACAACTGAAGAAATATTGTAGAAAAAACCACCTACGGATGTGACTTACGAACTGTAGGTCCAGTCACGGTCCGTAGGTGAAGGGCGTAGATTGATGGGCAAGGCTTGGAGGAAAATCAGGGAATTCTTGACTAAGTGTGGAACCACGGTTACAAGTGATGGGCTGTAGATTGACCTATGGGCCATCCTGCAGTTCCGTCAAATGCTTCAGAGAAAGTGGTTCCAGTACCTGATTTCAAAAGTCTAAGTATGAAACTACGGAAGAGGATCTACGGATATTGAATCGAGTCACGGTCTGTCCTGCTGATCCGTCGACTGTGGCTGAGAGATTGGAGATTTGTGAAGTTGAAAATTTCCTAAGTCCCAAACCGCGTCCAGAAATTTTATTTCCTTATTTCGTTTCCTTTTTAGTTGGGACTTGTTTTTCTATATATAGGGCATGTAAACCTCATTTTTGGGGGTTAGACCTTATTAATTTTATTCTAGTTTTTGGGTTTGGAGATTAACTTGCAATTTTAGCAATTCTTGATTTCCTAAGTTCGTTTTTGAAGATTTTGACTTTGAAATTCAAGTTGAGATTCTGGGTTTATTCTTCTCATTACATAAGTTCATGATTTCTTCATCTAAAAATATGAATTGTGTTCTTGCTACTATGGGTAACTAAATCCACAACTAGTGTTGTGGGTACCATGAGCAATTAACAACGTATGAATAGTAACTAAGTAATTCTTGAATAGTGTTATTGCATGCATTGATAATTCTTTGGTTTAAAAGTCTTTTTAACGAGTGCACATGTTAGAACTCGCCTTGTTGCTACTTGCCGGACTAGGGAGGTAGTTAATAAGAAAAGAATTATCAACATAGATTTAGTGTGATGCTATCTAATAGTCTAATGTCAATTGGTGCGAGGGTAAAAACTAAGCCATACATTGATGTGCTGTCTAATATGAGGTAAAAGTAAGGGTTAGTAAATTATACACACGTAGCCGGACCAAGGTGAGGGGTGAAATTCTCTAGTTTCCGGACCATGGAGTTAAAGATACCTAACTTATCACTTTTCATGTAATATACTAGGAAAGGATTACTATTACTAGGATTACCGCATTATGAGCTTATGAGAAACACGTACACCCTAGTTTCTCTCTTATCTTGATAACAACTAAAGTTTGAATCTTGCTCACTATTTATTCATATAATTTTCCAGAATTTGTTTCACAAATTCCCACCCCCCCTTTTACTTACTTGTTTTGGAAGTACATTGACTAAACGAATATAATCATGGGTTAAAGTTAAGTCTAAACCATATTCCTCGTGGGATCGACCCCAACCTCCAAGTTGGGTTCTTTACTTGATAACGATTGCTTATACTTCTTTAGGGAGGTGTAATTTGAGCGTATCACAGGTGCATTAGCAGACGATGGAGTAGGTACATTTTTATTTTAGTGGAAAGATGACCGGTTCACATTACTCTTCTGCTGTTTGGACTCGTTCCCAGTTGTCTTAACTTTCTTGTTTTGGAACTCTTCTCTATATCTCAGCTTATGTTCCTCAACCTGATGCACATGGA
Source organism: Solanum raphanifolium (assembly GCA_036250405.1). Taxonomy (NCBI): domain Eukaryota; kingdom Viridiplantae; phylum Streptophyta; class Magnoliopsida; order Solanales; family Solanaceae; genus Solanum; species Solanum raphanifolium. The sequence goes on from JAJOOE010009341.1 coordinate 21,393, forward strand.
TCATAAGTCTTGTTATGTCCATGTCTCCTATCAACATGGTTGTCTTACCCTCTTTGCTTGACAGACGAGATAGCCCAGAAACAAACTCATCATGCTCCTCATAGCAGCAACCATTTCCGGAGCATAGCAGGAAAGTTGGGTGAACTTGAGGCTGTACACATGCACACTGATTGATTCCTTCTTAAGAGTGAGAATTTCCCTTACCTTTTCCTCTCTTAGTTCACGGGTAAAAAATGCCCCATGAAAGCACCTTCAAACACAGCCCAACTCACAATCGGTGCTCCCTCAGCTCTACTCTTCTTCCATTGATCAAACCATACTCTAGTAACACCCTTCAGTTGGTACGCATCTAGTTCCACTCGCTCAGCATCAACAACATGCATAATCTCAAACACCTTCTGCAACTCTTCCATGAAGTTTTACGGATCCTCAGTGACACTTGAACCGGTGATGTTTGGAGGATTCATCCTTAGAAACTCACGGATCCTGGATGTATTAGCCGCATCCTGTCGAACCCCTCTCTGTTTCCCAGCTTGATTGGTCACCACTTGAATCAACATCCTGATAGCATTCTAGAACTCAGCATTAGTGACCTTTCCTTGGGGTTGCACTTCTGGTTCATTGGGGACCCCTTAATCCTGAGGATCGACATTCCTCCTAGCAAGACGATCTCGAATAGCTCTTCGTGAAGGTATGATCCAAAATATATGCGCAAGCATAAATTAGAAAGAAACTTTTATAGAGATGAACTCTATCGCACGAAAAGAGTATGAAAAAAGTGAGATATTTCCTAAATGTCGCAGCGTCCTAATTATAGATATGGCGCGCTTCACACCGATAACTAGGACTCTACAAATGCGACTTCATAGACACCCTAGGACTCTTGAACTCTATGCTCTGATACGAAGTTTATCACGTCTCGAGCCTACACCTTGGGCGTGGCAGGCACTCGAGAACTATGTTGGCCCTAAGAGAACCCTTGGCCTGGCTCAACTCTTAGCGGAAGACTTACTCAACATAGAATAATCTCAAAAGATAAACTCAAATAATAAACTCAGAATATAATAAAATATTCATATAGCCAGAATAGGCAACTCAAGTCTAGAACATTAACAATTGAAAATGAAAAGACTCATGAACTACTGTCTATCTATCTATGAAACCTCTAATACTATGTAGGATGTCGGGACAAGACCCCCGATCATCCTAACATACAGAAATAACTGAATATAATTAAGTGATCCTCCAAAAGCAATGAGGCTCACCAAACAACTCTGAAACTCAACTTGATTAACGAACCTCTAGTTGTCATGAAAGATACAGGCCAAATGGCGTATCAGTACAGGGAGAGCATGCAATGGGAACACTGAACATAACCTAAGCTTGAACTGGAACTGAAGAAACAACTTACCTCTTCTCAAATCAACTTAACCTCAACTCATATCAATATAAAAGCAATAACAGTAATGTGAGATATAGAAAGGCTTTTAAAACAATATATAACAACTCAATGTATTGGAAAGTACAATATAACTCAGTTTGTGTGTAAAATACAAAATAAACTCTGTTTAGGAGATTCTCTAACCGACAATCATCACTATGAGCTATGTAATGATACATCATCTCGCCCACGCTGCTAGAACTGTCCTATACCTTGATGGGGTATAGCACTCCTCAACTAAGTGGATCCACTAAGCTATTCTTAAAAAGAAATAAGGAATCATCTAAAAAGTATGACCCTTTTCTACCCACGTTGGCTACATGGTTTATGGGGGATGTTAGTTGTTTTAAGTCTCCCCCATATTGGTACTCAATACTACTCCCAAAATATAACTTAGCTCATATGTTTTAAAGAAAACATTTCCTCATCCTCAACTTTGAGATTATTACTGAAAAAATTTCTCTACAAAGAGATAGTACTCAAAACTGCTCATAAACTCTTTTGGAAATCGGCATTTCCTCTCATCTTAAATGTAAAAACATTTACTATTGGGAATACTTAGTTCCGATATATCATTTTGAAAAAAATGAACTCTACTATCCTCATCCTCATCCTCAAACTCAAGTACTCAAGTCTTAAAGCAAGTTTTAAAAGATTGTAAAAAACTTCTCAAAATGACTCGAAAGAACTCTCAAGACTTTACTCTTAACTCTACCTTGAATTGGAATTATGAATTCAAGGGTTATGTTTTGGAATTTAGGACCTCTCAATGATTTAGTAAGGTTAAGATAGTTGATCATAATAACGAGCAAAGACTTCTTTACTGGAGCAGGTAATGGAAATGCTGAAGTTTGAGCTTGTGTTTTCCTGTCTTCTCTGCCTTGCCCACTCCACCATGTTAAAAAACACCGGCGCAACGAGGAGATGGAATTTAATTTTTGGTCTCAAAAATATTTTTGAGGTAGGGGACTCTGTATACTCTCCACGACGCGGAGATGGGGGTGAATATCTAGGGATTGAAATTCTAAGCGCCTCCGCAACGCGGGCCTGGGCGCAATTATTTTCCCGATCTTTTCCTCTCCCCCCACTCTCGATTCAACTCATACCCACTGCAATTCTAAGGTAAGAATTCACGAATTTTCATTACTCAGAACAATTTCAGCGAAACCCACATGGAAAACTATTAATTAACTCAACTCATTCGCAAACCCTCACCTCAAGAACTCAAAACAACACTAAATTCCCAATTAAATTCAAGAACTAAGAACAACAATTTAAGAATACTCATCAAGAACTAAGAACAACAATTCAAGAATACTCATCAAGAACTTAAATTCATCAATCTTTATGGATAGATTCGAATATGTCAATCATGATTGGCGTGTGGGTGAATGAACCCAACACTATGAAAACTTACATACCTCGATTTGGCGAAACAAATCCTCGATTCACACGAACCTTGATCGTTCTACCTTTTTCTCCTCTTTTCCTCTTCTTGAATTCTCTTTTAAAACCCTAAGCGTAATTAGGATTTGTAAAACTGACCCAAATTAGATTTGACCCCAAAGTATTAATAAAAAATGTTTTAATCTGATTGGGTAAGGAAAATACTAAAATACCCCTCATATTTTTGGAAAACTTTCCTTAACTGGACATGCTAACTTCAAACAGGCATATCTCCCCCATACGAGCTCAAAATTTAGTAAACTCAGTGGCGTTGGAAAGAGGATTCCAGGACATTTCATTTGATATCTTATGTGCTACCTAACTCATCCTTTACTGAAAGTTATGGTTGTTTGAAGTTGACCTAAAACTCACAACTTAAGCATAACTTGTAAAATTTTAGATTTGGCTATTTCTAAATTAGTTCTTTCTAAATTTAGCTCTCTCCAAGGCGGGATGTCACATGATGTCGTGTCAGTAGGATCTTATTTATGTTTCTGTGGGCCCCACTTCTATACATGAGTGACTACAAACATTTAAGAAAGTTTCCCTTCTTTCATACTTTAAATCATGTACTAGAACTGTATCATAAGGAACTTATTGATACTCATGCGTTTCTTAGATCCATTTGACTACCCCAATACTCAATGTGGTTGAAAAGCAAAGCCCAGATCCTTATAGATGAGTTGCTCTCAAGAAAAGTCTCTAGAAAGTCATGAGACTGTAGAGGGGCTTGAGAGAAGCCTGTGAATGAGCTTAAGTGTTTAGATATGAAAGAATGCATTCTTATTCATATGAATCGTGCGTTCGAGCTAAAAGTGGGATGTACTCCCATACTTTTTTTTAAATCTTGTTTCAGTTGAAACCCTTACGAGGAAATGTGTTTTAAAGCTTGGGTAGTATTTTCACCCGAAAAGATTGTATTAGTTACGATGTTATAAGCCGTAGTAGTAAAAGTGCCCAGAGTTAGAAGAAAGCATGTAGATGTATAGTAATCTAAGAAAGAGAGATAGTGATGTTGCAAATTATGTTGTTGCAAGCATGCACCCATTAAGACATTGATGAGAAGTTTTCCTTTATGAGTAGACTAAGGAATAATAATTTGGTATAGAGTAAATGATAGAAGGTAGATGAATAGTTACTAGTCAAGATGAGTTAGTGTATACTTTAACCAGAAGGGAGTTTATGTCAATGACATTATGTTAGTGAAGGTCAAGTACATGTGTGAATAAAAGAGTAGAGTAGTCATGAGGTGGTAGATATAAGCTAGGCTAATGATATTTAAGGGAGAGTCCCATGATATTTAGAGGGTTATAGAACTAATTAGTCAATAATGTATAGTGAATGGGTAAGTAATACTTAAGTTGTGAATGGAATGTGACAATAATCTATAAATAGGTAGACTGAGAGATAAAGATTGAGTACTTGTCATGAGATCTTAGTAGGTGAGTGTTTCTTAATTTTATCTAGTCTTCATAAGTTAGTATAGTATGTGAGAAATTGTATTGATAATTGTGTATAGTACTAAACACTAAGCTTGAATTTGAGCTAAGTGTCGTTATCAAATGGATGACAACATGATGGTGATGATGTTAGCTTTAAGATCTGATCTAGTAGGTTTGACAAGAGTAGGAGAGCATTTAAGGTATTATTTACAATGCATGTGAATGGTTCAAGTGTGATATTTTTACCCTTAGATGAGAAAAATGAAGTATGACTAAGTCATTAGATTAGCAAGAGCATTAAGAGGTGAACCCGATATCGTATGTAGCCAAATGAGGTCCCGATTAATGTTACGATCTTTCATGTGTGCCTAGATAGTATATTTTAGCTGTCAATATGAAATAGGATGATGTTAGCATTATTTTTTTTTCCTTAAGAGTTAGATGTAGCGACCTTATGAACCAATGGGAAGAGGTTAAGAGAAGTATCTTAGAAAAAGGTCTTCGAAGGATTCTTAGTACCTGCATATTGAGAGTTCAGTAGCCATGAGATAAGCTTTTTCCGAGTATTAGAGTAAAGCGAATGTAGACTAGTGTAGAAATGATGAAATAGATCCATAGATTTAAAGTGTCATCTCCAAACCTAAGGGAAAGATGATAAGATGAGAAACCAAGTCAAGTGTTGAGAATTAGATAGTTATGTGTTTAGAGAGAGTTAAAGTGTTATATCAATCCATTCATACTCTACCATATTCCTCAAAGTTTAGTCATTACAACGTATTGTTGATATTTCTAATATCAAAATTGTGTCTATGACTGATGCTTATCATGACCAACGACACTAACCTATGGTATGAGTGTCTACGATCATCGATAGTATAGTAACCCAACTAAATGTTGGGGTCGTGTCCCAAGGGAGAGGTTTTGAGAATTGATAGAAAAATAAAATTACATTCTAACTAGTCGTAGCAAAAGATATTAACAAACAAAAACATAGTAAATTAAAGGGGTTGACACGAAAGTGTCAAATATCAAATAGGGGTTTTGTAACAAGTGATAAATCAACAAAATAAACAAGAAAATCAAGTATGGGGAAAGGTTCTTGGGATGTGACCGCAATACAAGTTGAGATAAATCGTTGGGTACATGCTTTCAATAGGAAATTTGCAAGACAATAGTGACTAGGCTAAGCTTTAAATGGAAATAAGTTCCCTCTCAGGCAACTTACCCCGTTTCAAATGCGTTCCTCTCAGACACCCATTTGCCGCATGAAGACCAGCCTACGCCTTACCCCACTCACTCTCTCGAGCTGAGTGTTAGGATATGGGACTAGGGCTCACC
>JAJOOE010009342.1:0-10600 GCA_036250405.1 Solanum raphanifolium
GAAGTTGGAAGAAAGTTTTGGAAAATGTTTTCCAAAAGTTTTGAAGGGAAGTCATTTTCCTTAAATTTAAGGAAAATGAGTTGATTTGGAAAACATTTTCCAAAACATTTAACCCAACCAAACATGAGAAAATTGGAAAACATTTTCCTTCATACCAAACACACCCTTAAACTTTACATCATTTCCTAAGTCATTATCATTACTTTCTTCACAAATGGAAAAGAAATTAATGAACATTTCCCTAGGGAAGTTTCTTTGGTTTAACAATTCGATATCAAAATTGTCTGTTTGACTAATTTAAATTTATGCTTATAAGTCTATTATGGGATAAGTCGAACTTTTTCTATTTAGAAATTCTTCATTATCAGAATTTAAATGATCATTGTCGTCAGACCACTATTATATCTATTTTAGATCAAATTGGTATATTTTTCTAAAATGTCTCACGTTATTAATAAAGTATCCAATACCTTATATTTATAATTAAAAGTGTTATATTTTACCAATAGAAAGCTTAAATATATTCATCCTCTCCCACATAATCGTGGACACATATTTTTGTCCACATATTTTAACCGTTGATTAATACTATGCCTTGGTCGGCTGGAAAGAGATAAAGTTGGAGGCTTGGGCCTTGGAGCATGAAAAAACAAAAAAATGTGGGATAACAATTATTTCCATTATTTGATAATATAAAATAATAATTAAAAAAAGGTAAAAGAAGGAAAAGAAATGTGGGTAACAATTATTTCCATTATTTCATGTCCAATTCCTTTTATGTTATCTAAGATGACAAAATTGTGAGATGATCTAGAAAACTCGAGGCGACCTAAAGTTATTGGGTCAAAACAGTTAATACCTTGATAATTAAGCTTAAAAATATGACAGGCGGTATCAGTGTGAACCCCACTCTAATTAGTATGGTGGTAGAACAAACATCAACAAGGGTGTGAAACCTTAAGAATAGTTGAATAACAACCCACTAATAGTGACAGTTCAATTTCAAGTTAGGTGATTTCACTGATTTTTTAAATTTATTTTTGCAATGCATGACACCCCAAACAAGTTCATTGTAAAAAATTTCTTAAGCAAATCTCACACCGAATTGAGAGAAGAAATCTAAGGATCATCTAAGGACAAATTTTGATGAAGCAAACACTTTTTGGATTCAAGTTTAGGGGTCAAAACATTTAATTATACGAATTTCTCTTCAAATGTGATAACCCTTAGCAATCGAATTATGCTTAGTGGGGATTAAGACATCAATTTCTCAACAAGATCAATTTTTCTGATTATATGATCAATGAACTCCCTTGAAAAATATTAGCATGCGTGCATAAATTCTTTTCGGGGCATTACTTATAGAATATTATGATGCGAAATTATAAATTTATACTCTACATTTTTTTTTATTTAATTTGAGAGCCAAAAATTAAAAACCACTACCAAATGGGAACAAAAGTGCAAATGACCCAAAACAAAATCCCAAGGCCCAAAAGCTTTGAGGTGACCAAGAGAGATAGGGTCAAACTGTACAATAATGTAGTTGGAAAAAAATAAAAATAATACTACTTTATGGAATTAAAAATATACTATAACATATCCCTTGACTAGTCATAAAATAATATTATATAAAGCATAATGTTTGATTACGTATAATTAATAGTAAAATGCATGGAACTCAAACACCAGTGTACATTATTCCAACTATTTACGATGTAATTTATTTTTTTTGTGTTTGATATTCATAGTATGAATGAATATACATTTTCGAAGTTATACTTCTAATAGTTTAGGTACAATATTTAAATTTTGACTTCTCCACTAAAAATATCAATTCTTAAAGATATATAGATTGCAAGCTCCTATTATATAAAATACGAACATGACATTAATGACGTATATATATACAAAATTCTTAATAAACAGTGTCTACATTAATAGAAGTATGTCTAATATTACGTTATTGTTTTGACTCATATTTTCTGAATAGTGATTTTTTCTCTAATATATAACTCTCAAGACGATAATTTATACCATGTATATATACATTTATACTACTTTTTATTTCTACATTTTATTAATATTATATATATTTAGTAAAATTTTAAGGTGACTCTGCCTCTGCATGACACCAAAAGATTAATAAAATTAATAAAGCTTAATTAGGTATATATCCATCTCTATAGAATGTGAAGGGGCATAATTAGGCTTGGGAAGGTTGACATTTTGGAAGAATAAAAGGACATTAATCGAACTATAAAAGATGCGTTTATTAAAAGTTTAAAAAGCTATCATATCTATCTAATCATAAAAAAAAGTTTATCAGTTACTAGAAAAGACAAAATTTAAAAAGAAAAAAGATCCTACTAGTAAAAAAGCATAGGAGCTAAGTGGATATAATGTATAGTTTATTGTTTCAAACACTATCAACTTTGCCAAAGCCATGTCTTTTCATTCTCATTAGTGGATGGATATAATAAATAATAACCGCATAATATGAATTTAAGTTATATATACTAATGATGAAAATCGTGTGATAATCATTTTGTTTACCATCTATTTTAAATTATGAAATCAATGTTTTATTAAATAAAATTATATGTTATTTCTTAATTGACCTGATTATAACTTTTAAAAATTATCAACGTATTGAATTTAAACTTTGATGATAATCTCATAAAAGAAGAATAAAATTTGCGTATATTCTATCTCTCAAACTTCGCTAGTAAGATTATATATACCGATATATGTTGTTGCTGTTGTTTTTAGCTATTACTCTTTTAGTACTGACATAATACATAAATGTGCTTTTTAACTTGGCCTTAATTGATATTTATGCTCTCCAACTTTGAGTGTGCACCAGTAGACACTTAAACTATTCAAAAGTTGAACAAGTAACCACACACGTCCTATGTGGCATCCTACGTGGTAGTTCTACGACTTGCATGACATCCTACATGTATTCTATATACCACATAGGACATATGTGTCTATTTATTTAACTTTTGAATAGTTAAGTGTGTATTTATGCACATTTAAAACTGAAGGACATGAATATCAATTGAGACCAAGTTAAAGTACGTATTATGTATTATGTCTTTATTAATTTGTAGTCAAAAGGTCATTTAGCAAAGTAAGGAAATAGTAGAAAAATTGTTTTACTAAAAAGTTGCATGGGATATATATGAAAAGCTTTTTTTATATATACACCAACCTGTCCATTTATTTGTCAGCTACGTGGCTTCTTTTTATTGCCTTTTGAAAACATTAATGTAGTTATTGATAAGGATAAGGATATAGAGTCCTAGTACGTTAGTATGTTTGAGTCATATACGTAGTTATTTCCCTTCTCTTTAGGTCTCTCACGTTCAATAGACTTTTTTATCTTCTATACTTGTTCATGTATAAATACCACACATTGTATCAATCATACTAAGCTTTCATAATAATATACAACTCTTATATGGTATCAAGAGCCTCCTAAACACTCTGATATCCGATCGTCTTCTTTTTTTTTCCAGATTCAAACTCCTTTTTTTTTTCTCTCCAGAATGCCTGTTACTTCCTCCTCTCCTAACTCTCCAGCAGTCTCTCTCAATCAAGGGGGTGTCGTTCAGCCATCTCAATTGATCTCTTTTAACCCTGCGTCTCAGCTATCCTTCAAGCTAACAGGAAGTGCAAATTATCCAACTTGGAAATCCCAAGTTACCACTCTATTGTTTGGCTATGATCTTCTTACTTTTGTTGATGGTTCACTTCCCATCCCAACTGCGCACATTATGGACAAAGACAATACCCAAATCCCTAACCCCAACTTGAGATTGTGGCAGCGACAAGACAGTCTTGTTCGCAATGCCATTATGGCATCCGTTGACGCTACAATCGCTCCCCTCATTGCCCATGCATCCACTGCCAAAGAAGCTTGGGATATTCTCCAAACAACTTATGCGAGCAAATCGCACTCAAGAATTTTCAGTTTGCGCGATACTCTGGCGAATGTCAAACGAGACGCACGTTCAATCAGTGATTATATGAGAGAAATCAAGTCCATTGCAGATGATTTGGCCTGCAGTGGTTCACCCGTTAACAACGAGGAACTTGTCATTAAGGTCTTGAGTGGTCTAGGTCCTGAGTACAAGGAGTTATCTGCAGCAATAAGAGCTCGTGATAATCCTATCACATTCGAAGAACTTTTTGATAAACTCCTTGCACAAGAGATGTTCATCAAACACTCAGAACCTAAGGTTGACACACCCATGATCACTGCTCAATTTCATCAGCATTCCACCAATAATGGTCCCAAAAATAGACAGCCTAACTCTTCCAATCGTAGGAACACTCCTCCATCAGGTTCCTACAACTCTCGTAATCAATTCTCTGCCCCGAATAACAATTCATTCACCCAGCAGAATACCACCAAAAGCAACAATCAACGAGTCCAATGTCAACTTTGTGATAAGTTTGGTCACATTGCAAAGGTATGTAGGTCCAAATCACACAGTGCTACTGAAGCATATGCTAATTTCGTCAACCGTCAGTCTTATGCTTCCAATTCTCCAAGCCCTTGGGTTGTGGATTCCGGAGCGTCGCATCATATTACAAACAACTCTCACTCTCTTCAGACTCCAACTGAGTTCTCTGGAACAGATGCGATAATTGTTGGTGATGGTAAAAGAATTCCTATCACTCATATTGGTCACACTACTTTAACTTCTCCTAATCTTGTTGCCAACTTTCTTTTAAAAAATGTTCTTTGTTCTCCATTTATAAAAAAGAAGTTGATTTCGGTTGCTCAATTTTGTAGGCAAAATCTAACTTCCATTGAATTTTTTCCTTTTTCTTTTGTTGTGAAGGATTTGAGCACGGGGGCATGTCTTCTTCAAGGCAAGAGTAATGGTGATCTTTATGAGTGGCCTACGGACATGACCAAATCAGTCACACCTCGTCCTCAAGCACATTTTGTTGCATCAACAACTCCATCATTGCATCTATGGCATGCTCGTCTTGGCCATCCTCAACCTCGTATTACCAAAGCTTGTGTCTCTTCTTTCAACCTACCAGTGAACCATGCCGAGTCTTTTACATTTTGTAATTCCTGTTTATGCAATAAGAGTCATCGTCTACCATTTGGTCGCAATTCAATTACAAGTTCTAGGCCTTTTGATGTTGTTTACTCAGATGTTTGGGGTCCCTCTCCAACTATCTCTTTTGATAATTTTAGATTCTATGTTATTTTTGTTGACCATTTCACGAAATATACTTGGTTGTTTCCTCTCAAATCCAAATCAGACGTTAAGGGAATTTTCATTAATTATGTTCAAATGGTTCAAAACCAATTTCAATTGAGAATTAAAACGTTATACACTGACGGGGGAGGTGAATACATTGGCCTTAAATCAACTCTCTTGAATTTTGGGATCCAGCATCTTATAAGTCCTCCATACACTCCCCAACTAGTTGGCACTGCCGAAAGAAAACATCGCCACGTTGTGGACACCGCTTTAACTCTTCTTCACCATGCTTCTGTCCCTCTTAAATTTTGGTCTCTCGCATTCCAATCTGCAGTCTACCTCATTAACAGGCTGCCAACACCACTTCTTGGTCTTAAATCTCCATTTCAGTGTCTCTTTAACACTATCCCAAACCCTCTTAAACTAAGGGTTTTTGGTTGTCTTTGTTATCCATGGTTAAAGCCCTACACGTCAACCAAACTTGATCCTAAGTCCAATCCTTGTGTGTTCATGGGATATTCCGCTGCCACCAATAGTTATGCTTGCCTAGACCTTGCCACTTTAAAAATCTATATCTCTAGGCATGTTGTATTCGTTGAACATATTTTTCCATTCACAACCAACTATCCTCAGTTCTCTCGTCCACAAGTCTCGCACATGGAAACATGGTTGTGTCCATATGACCCCTCCGGCTCTTCCTCTTCCTCACAATCTCTTTCACCTCTTATTGTTGCAGACCTAATTCCAATTCCTGCTACTACTGATTTGGTCAACTCCATGTCTACTCGTGGATCGCACACTCAGGGCCATCAAGATGACGTGCCAACCGGCTCCACTGTAAGTCCTCCTACACATTCTGTGTCTTTTTCTCCTTCTCAAAATAACAGTCCATATATATCTCCACAACCAACTCCTGATACACCATCAAATCGAATGGTCACTAGGTCTCAAAATAATATTTTCAAACCCAAAGTGATTTTTGATTACCTTGCAACCTCCACAGTAAAACACCTTCCGCTTACCCCAAATACCTTTAGTCAAGCATCCAAATATCCCGAATGGCAGGCTGCCATGATAGAAGAACACATCGCTTTACTTAAAAATAAAACTTGGTCATTGGTTCCATCTAGTCCCTCTCAAAACGTAGTTGGGTGCAAATGGGTGTTTCGTGTCAAACACAAGTCTGATGGATCCATATAGCGTTACAAAGCTAGATTAGTGGCAAAAGGATTTCATCAGCGTCCTGGAATTGACTTCCATTCCACCTTCAGTCCAGTTATTAAAACCACAACTATTCGCCTCATCTTGTCCCTAGCTGTGTCTCTTAAATGGCCGTTGCGTCAACTTGACGTAAACAATGCCTTTTTACAAGGCACTCTACATGATGTCGTCTTCATGCAACAACCACCTGGATTTGTAGATCCCCGATTCCCTAATCATGTGTGTAAACTACACAAGTCTATCTATGGACTTCGCCAGGCACCACGCGTATGGTATACTGAAATAAAGACGTTCCTCTTATCATGTGGCTTTGCTCGTTCCAAATCTGATGATTCTTTATTCATCAAATGGTCTCCTAACTCTCTCATTATTGTTATGATCTATGTTGATGATATTGTTGTTACAGGCTCTAACAACTCGCAAGTTTGTGCAACAATTAAGTTGTTGGGTGATAGATTTTCCATTAAGGATCTTGGTCCTTTACATTTTTTTCTAGGGGTTGAAGTTATCCAGCATGATCATGGATTGACTCTCACACAAACTAGCTTCATTGCGGACATACTCAGCAAGTTCAATATGCTGGATGCAAACAGTGTGAGCACTCCTCTGTCCACAAGTGAATTTTTATCCTTGGATGACGGTTCTCCTTCGGCAGACGCTACACTTTATAGGCAGGTCATTGGCTCATTGCAATACCTCACTTTCACACGGCCTGATATATGCTTTGCGGTAAACAAGCTCGCTCAATTCCAACACTCTCCATCAACTAAGCATTGGCAAGCAACAAAGAGGCTTCTTCGTTATCTAAAAGGAACCATAACCTATGGACTTCACTTCAAATGTGGTGAATCTTCTCAGTTACTTGCATACTCAGATGCAGATTGGGGTGGTATTCCCGATACTAGACACTCCACTTCAGCCTACGTTATTTTTCTTGGAAAGAATCCAATCAGTTGGTGCTCCAACAAGCAACGCACTGTTGCCAGATCTTCAACAGAAACGGAATACAGGGCTGTAGCAAGTGCTGTAGCTGAGCTAAATTGGCTAACCAACCTACTGCAAGAACTTCGGGTCAAGCTGCCTTGTCCCCCTAAGGTCTTTTGCGATAACATTGGTGTCACTTACCTATGCCGTAATCCAGTCTTTCACAGTCGAATGAAACATGTCGCAATTGACTTTCATTTTGTCCGTGACCAAGTGGAAAGTGGAAAAATTTCAGTTCATCACATTCCAACAGGAGCTCAACTAGCAGATGCCTTAACTAAAGCACTTCCCAGAAGGTCCTTTGTCCACCTTGTTAGCAACATCGGTCTCAAGCAAATTGAGCCGATGTTGAGGGGCATGATAAGGATAAGGATATCGAGTCCTAGTACTTTAGTATGTTTGAGTCATATACGTAGTTATTTCCCTTCTCTTTAGGTCTCTCACGTTCAATAGACTTCTTTATCTTCTATACTTGTTCATGTATAAATACCACACATTGTATCAATAATACTAAGCTTTCATAATAATATACAACTCTTATACTTAGGAGAGAAAAAAATTAGAAACATTTTCGTTTTGATATTTTATCCATTCATTATAAGTATACATATTTTTATTTTTATCTCTACGATTTATTGTAGTAGTATTTGTTTTATACGTTTTTATTGTTTTTTTTTAATTTTTCTCTTTTTCTTCCTTTATTCTATTTATGAATAATTCTTGATTGTAAAAAATACAAAATTAGAGTACAATATATATTTATCCTTGTCAATTCTTTTACTATCTTTTTTATTTTATTTTAATTTTAGAAAGAACAAATCTTTAAGGAAAGCATAAATGGTTCTTCATATCATAGGAAACATCATTAAAAAATTTGTATTTCAATTTTTAATGTATATTTAATCTTTATTAATAGTAGCGTTTGAACCTTGATTAGTAATTAGCATATTACTGACAAAGTTACAATAACTATAATTTGTGTATAATGAAGGTATAAACTTGTGAAAATCCAAAAATTATAAAAATTCAAATTTAAGAAATTACATAGAAAGAACACAATGTACATACCTTTCTTATAACCATAATCATGAGAAAATACATGAAAAAAAAATAATGAATCGAAGTACAATTTCTTAGCTCTTCATGTCTACATTTTCTCTAGCTAACTACATAAACATCTGAGAGTCTATTTCAGAGAGTTATGCTTAAGCATGAATTTGATACTATAATAATAGTAACATAAGGAAACACTACTTCAAATATGAAATAAAAAGGATAATCTTGACGAAGGGTTTCATGAAATACAAAATTATGAATTTATACTATCAAAGATGGATGAATCTTTAAAGAAAACATAAATAATTCACCGTACAATAGTATTCTTGAACCTTGGTTAGTAGTTAGTATTATTCCCCACAAAGTTACAATAACTAATTGGCATCTAAATAAAAATACATGCTTACAATGATAATTTTTTTTTTTACTAAATTCCAAACTAAAGAAGTTAGATGGAGAGAACACAAACACACACATTGTTATTTGAACCATAATCATAAGAAAATAGATGAAAATAAGAATACAAAATTAGTGCACAATTTTTTTAGCTCTTATCTGACACCTCCTTTGACAAACTAATCAACATCCAAGAGACTTTTTCATCGTGATAAGCTAAAACATGAATTTGATAGTATAATAATATTATACAAAAACAGTGAAATACAAAGAATAATTTTGAGTTAGGATTTCATGAAACATAAAATTGTGAATTTATATAGACACAAAATGAAGAAATATCATAAGGTATTTTAAATTATAAAATTTAATAGTTGGGGGGTACAAATATGAAAACTTAAAAATTATGGAGTTAATGATATTATTAAGAGAGGAAGTTTAATAGATATAAAGTTATGGAGATGATACATTAAAAATAAATAAAGGGAAAAAATGAAGAAGATAAAAGAAATAACTGTATATATACTATATAAAGATTTCTTACACTGAATAAATAAAAATATAACAAAAAAGATTGAAGTGATTTAAGAAAATAATACGATAAATAACATAAACAAAATAAAGAAAAAGAAGTGATTTAAAGAAATGATATAAATAAAGCATAAAAGACGAAATTAAGAAATCTATTATAAAAAAGGGAAGATAACGTAATGAAACAAAGTAAATATGGCGACTTCTAACATTATGTAAATCTCCATTTTAGGAAAATATATTAATAGCCTTAATGACGATAGAAATTAAAAATGGCACTTTAATGTTAGGTAGAATATTGAAGTAAAGTTTTATGTCTTTTAAAATATAAAAAACACAAAGAAAAAGATAAATATGATTCAAGTCCTTAGAGAGCGTCACATCATCATTTTCATATTCAGCTTTATTATTATATATATATAGATTGGTGGACCACTTTTTATCCATTTACTCGGCTTATTAACTTTTTGACTTTCTTAAACAGCATAGCTAATAAGGATAGGCTAACTGTTTGGTAATTCCCAGGAACATACAAGGAAAATAACCTAGCTCCCTACGCTAGCTACTCCAGTCTAAATATATATATATATATATATAAATATTTTAAAATAATCAATCCGAGAATATATCTTTGAGATATTTGAAAAACTTACTTCTTTTTTTTTTTTCAATCTACTTTTAATAAGGTGCTCCTTAGAATAACTTGATGGAAACTCGAGTGATAAAGGCCAACTGATTTTTTTTTCGTTTCTATATTTTTGTTAAACTAATTTGGATTCGCACCAAATGAGACGCTAGAAAAAACGTTAACAGTAAATAGTATATCAACCGTAGCTGGTACACCAAATGAAACGCAAGAACAAGTGCTGAAGTACATAGTATATCAACCGTAGCTGGTATATAATCATACCCATTTTTCTAGATTTGAAATAATATAAGCTTTTACTACTAAGTTTCATTTATTATTCCATCAATGGTAGTCATTGGACCTTACAGACTTAATCTCATACAAATGGAATTCCTAAGGCATAAGCGGAGGAAGAATTATTTTGTATAGACTTGATTCGGTAGAGATGTTATAGGTATTTTTGTCTCACGCTAGACTTGTATAATTCTTATCTGAGCCTTATATTTTGCTATGCAGCTATTATTGGTGGTGATCTAGAACCGTGGGTCGA
>JAJOOE010009343.1:0-35260 GCA_036250405.1 Solanum raphanifolium
ACATCATCTTCTTTTCTAATCTCAACATCCACCACAGATGGCATAGGTGGATCAATGGTTTGCTTACCCCCTCGAGTAGTAACTTCCATACAATGACCATCATTCTTTGGATTCTGGATGGTGTTGCTAGGAAGAGTGCCAAGTTGACGTGGGTTCACTGTAGTAGACAACTGAGTCATCTGCTGCTCTAGATGCTTTATTGACACTGCATGGGCATCCAACTTTTTTACAAATACCAGACAAGTCGTTTTTCATATCATTCACATTCTCTTCAGTTGCATCAACCCTTCTCATTATCTTTTGCATCATATCTTCAACACGTGCTATATTGCCTCCGGCTTCCCTAGTACCATATTCCCAATTTTTAGGGGGAACATAAGGTCCAATCCGATCGTTTCTGTTACCATAGTTGTTTCGGTTGTAGTTGTTGTCGCGATTAAAGTTCCCATCTCGGACATATTGACCCTCTCGGTTGTAAATGCCATAGTTCTGACCTTGGCACCAATTTTCCGTGTTGGATTCTTGGGTGTTTGGTTGAAAACCTCCCGTCTGATCATTCACCGCATAAACATCCTCTTCAAAGTAACACTCTTCAATAGGTGGTGGACTTCTTGTCAAGTAGTTCACAACACTTACCTTTTTCGCACCTCCGCTCACATGCTTCAATACCAACCCCAACTCAGTCCTCATCTAAGCCATCTCCTCACGAATCTCATCCATAGACTGGTTGTTTGTAGCATGAACTGAAAACGTGTTTCTCCCAGTATTCGACCTCCTAGTGCTCCATGCTTTATTATTGCGAGAGATCTTCTCCAGTTTTTCTGCAATCTGTGCATATGTGCACTCACCATATGAACCTCCAGCAATAGTATCAAGCACTGCTTTATTGTTGTCATCCTGACCTCGATAGAAATATTCCTTCAACGACTCATCATCAATACGGTGATTCGGGACACCTCTTATGAACGCAGTGAATCTGTCCTAAGAGCTACTCACAGACTCTCCAAGTAATGCCACAAAATTATTGACCTTATCTTTGTGATTGAGCTTCTTGGACACTGGATAATATCTTGCTAAGAACACATCCTTCAGTTGGTTCCATGTATATATTAAGTTATATGGAACCACAGTGAACCATACAGCAGCATTGCCTGTCAGTGATAGAGGGAACACTCAAAATCAGATGACATCCATATCTAAGTCTAGTCGACCTACACAGCTCTTGCAAACCACCCTTATCTTGGCTATGTGAGCATGTGGGTCCTCTGATGGCAACCCCGAGAACAAGCCCCTTGGTGTAAGCATCCGCATCAAGCTACTGGTCACTATAAATGTGTGCCCCGGAGGTAAAGGAAGTAGGACAATAGGTCCATCAGATTCAGCAATATTGACGTTACCCCTATAGTTGTCCTGCAGTTGTGGGCCTGGTGGACCATGCACCCTCACTGCATCTCCTAGTTGATTTCAGCTAGAACCTGGATGTCTCTACCAACTACCCTTTGCAACTCAACTTCATCACCTATATTGCCTCCGATAGGATTAACTTGAACTCCTTGATTGTTCATTCTTCGTAAAGTTCTGTTCAACTCATGATCGTAAGGAGTAAGTGGTGCACCCTGGCTCTATGTACATGGTATACACTAGAGTCAGAACCTGAGAGAGACAAAAAGAAAAAGAAAAAGAAAAAGTAAAATTAGGAAATATTGACTAAAGTTCAATAATGTAGGTAAAATAAATCTAAAAGCCAAATTCCCTGGCAGCGGTGCCAAAATTTGATACGCTTAAATTACACCTCCCTAAAGAAGCATAAGCAATCGTTATCGAGTAAAGAACTCAACTTGTAGGTTGGGGTCGATCTCATGAGGAAAATGGTCTAGACTTCACTTTAACCAATAATTATATTCGTTTAGTCAAATTACTTCCAGAAACGTGTAATTAAAGGAGGGGATTTGTGAAACAAATTGTAAGAATTCAGTAAGTAATCAGTAAACAAAAGTCAATTTTGGTTGTTATCAAGATGAGAGAATTAAATAGGGTATACGTGTTCCCCACAAGCTAATAACGCAGTAATCGTAGTAATAGCAATCATTTCCTAGTGTACTACATGCAAACTGATAAGCTAGGTATCTCTAATTCCTTTGTCCGGCATCTAGGGAATTTCACCCCGAACCTTGGTCCAGCTACGTGTGTATAATTTACTAACCCTTACCTTTACCTCATATTAGACATCACATTTATGTTTGTCTTAGTTATTACTTCACACCAATTGACACTAGACTATTAGATAGTATCACACTAAATCTATGTTGATAATTCTATTCTTGTTGATTACCTCCTTGGTCCAGCAAGTAGCGACAAGGCGAGTTTTAACATTGCGCAACGTTAAAAAGACTTTTAAACGAAAGAATTATCAATGCATGCAAAACACTATTCAAGAATTGCTTATTTACTATTCATACTTTGTTAATCGCTAATGGTTCCCACAACCCTAGTTGTGGAGTTTAGTTACCCATAATCATATGAACACAATTCATTGTTTTAGATGAAAGAATTATGAACTTACGTAAGAAGAATAATAAATCCATAAATTCAACTTGAACTGCAACACCAAAATCTTCAAAACGAACTTAGGAAATTAAGAATTGCTAAAGTTGCAAGTTAATATCCCAAGTCAAGAACTAGAATAAAAGTAATAAAATCTAACCCCCAAAAATGAGGTTCACATCCTCTATTTATAGAAAACAAATCCTAAAATAAAAGGGAAAAAAAATAAGGAAATAAAAATGCAGGACGCTTCTCCATTCCACGAGGCTGACCTACGGTCTGTAACTCGAATGACGGTGCGTAGGTCTCTTCCGTGGCTCCATACATAGCCGATTTGAAATCTTCACAAATCCACCTCTCTTAGTCAGCTTCAACGAACCAGCAGCACGGTCCATCAGTGAGACAACGGACCGTCAGTCACCTCCGTCACTCTATACTTAGATTATTTCAACTCAGGTACTGGAACCACTCCTCTGATCACTTCTACGGAGCTGCAGGACGGACCCTAAGTCATTTGACGGTTCGTCAGTCCCCACCGTGGTTCCACACTTGGCCAGATTTCCATGAGCTTCAATCTTGCCATGCCTGGTCGTCCCACGACCCTTATATATGTGGCGTCACTCATCCTATAGTCCGTTGGTGCCTTCGTAGGTGACTTTTTTCAGTACTTGCTTCAGCTATATCTTCATATTTTCACATCTGAGTTTATTTCCTGAAATTACAACAAAAAACACATAAAACTAACACAAAAATGCCCTAGACATTCACAAATTCTAAGTGAAACGTATCAATAGTACCGTAAACTCACGGTACATCACAACGGCAGAAGTGTAGTATAAGTACCAAAATAGCTACTCAGTAGGCAACGACCAACTGACCTCAATAGATAACACAAGCATAACCAGCAAGTAATAAAGAAAGTATATAACAAGTAAGTAAACATGAGATACTAAAGTAGACATGAAATAAAGAATAGAAATAAGAAAAAAAAGGTAGGAAGTCGAGTCGAGAACGTACCTGCATTGCAAGCTAACAACCTAATCGCAAACAACTAAGACACCAAGTCAACTACCCAATGTCAGGAGGACCCACAACTATAATTCTAAAGTCAGAACCTACTAGGTAACAATAAAACAACAATAGATAATAGAATTTAGTCAAACAATAACCTAACAGCACCCCATAAACTCGAAAAGTACAAATAGCAAACATAACCCAACCGACCCTGTAGACTGGAGGGGACAAACAACAAACAAGTATATTGGTTATAGATAATGCATATGAATGCATGATAACCAACTGAACCATTAATAACAATCTCCAAACCCCTAATTAGAGGTGTCACCTCGAACCATAAAGCATCAGTGTCAAACTGAAATAACGGCCTCGAACCATCAACATTAACCTCAGACATGAGTTAACAGACTCAAACCATGGGTATCATCCTCGAACCGAATGTAACAGTTTCAAACATTGAGTAACCAATAAGGGGGTCACCTACCCAGCTAGTAAACTCTCAAAGGTGCCAACAACAACAAAAGCATGCAAGAAAGGACTTCAACACGCTGACTAATCAAGTGAAAACTAAGCACATCCAAATGCCTCTAATTTCTCAAGTAGAAAAAAAGGCATATCCCCAACGCCTCATAATCTCAAAAATCAGTAAGTCAAGTTACAAAAGTAGTATGACTCCCCTTTATCAAGTTTAAAATAAAAATTGAGTAAAACTGTAATACCCCGAAAATTACTAGACCAAACTAGATCCACAAACTAGGGTTCTAAGGGTTGATGTATGAGAAATAGAGTCGTAGATGAGACTTTACGTGCTTAGAATGAGTAGGTTAGTGGTTGAACGTCAAGGTACGTATTAGACCTAGTAACCTAGATATCCATTGAGAGTTTGGTTGAGCATAGGAAGGGAAAGTACCAAGGCAAAAAGGAAAGCCTAAGCCAAGGGGCCAAGGCTGCCAAACGTTGGCAAGGCACTACCTAAGAGTTCACAACAACCTTCACGACCAGTGGTGTGGAGCACGGTCCGTGAAGTGGTCCGTGAAGACTCATTAGTCTCATGTGAAGAAAGGCCTTGAGGCCAAGACACTGTCCCAAGTCCACGACCACTTTCATGGCTGGTGGCCTTGACCAGAGACCGTGGTCCCCTTTCACAGTCCGTACAAGCGGGTGTGGTGTTTGAACGGGACAACCAAGTTGAAGAACTTTTGGGTAAATTCCTATTCGACTAGGTTTTAGTGGGGGTCGTTTTGTATGTCTTTTATTCACCTATTTAGACTATTTTAATTCATTAGCCCCCAAGTTTAAGTAACTTTACATTAGATATACTTCAAAACCCCATATCACTCCTCTCTCAAACATTTTTCTCTCTAAGAAGAGCCTCCAATGAAGAAGAAGTTAGGGTTGAAACTAAGGTCAAGAAAAAAGGCGCCATTGCTAAAGGCTTGTGCTAGGGCTTTGATTAAGGAATGTTTCAATCTTCATCTATGGGTTCTTCCACCTATGGAGTCCCCTAGAATTTCCCCAAATCACTCATCTCTCAAACTTTGCTAATCGCTAATAGTTCCCACAGCCCTAGTTGTGGAGTTTAGTTACCCATAATCATATCAACACAATTCATTGTTTTAGATGTAAGAATTATGAACTTATGTAAGAAGAATAATAAATCCATTAATTCAACTTGAATTGCAACACCAAAATCTTCAAAACGAACTTAGGAAATTAAGAATTGCTAAAGTTGCAAGTCAATATCCCAACTCAAGAACTAGAATAAAATAATAAAATCTAACCCCCAAAAATGAGGTATAAATCCTCTATTTCTAGAAAACAAATCCTAAAATAAAAGGGAAAAAAAAAATAAGGAAATAGAACTACAGGATGCGTCTCCATTCCACGAGGCTGACCTATGGTCTGTAAGTCGAATGACGGTCCGTAGGTCTCTTCCGTGGCTCCATATTAGCCGATTTGAAATCTTCACAAATCCACCTCTCTTAGTTAGCTTCCACGAACCAGCAGCACGGTCCGTCAGTGACACAACGGACCGTCAGTCACCTCCGTCACTCTATACTTAGAGTATTTCAATTCAGGTACTGGAACCACTCCTCTGATCACTTCTACGGAGCAGCAGGATGGACCATAAGTCATTGGACGGTCCGTCAGTCCCCATCGTGGTTCCACACTTGTCCAGATTTCCATGAGCTTCAATATTGCCATGCCTGATCCTCCAACGACCCTTATATATGAGGCGTCACTAATCCTACAGTCCGTTGGTGCCTCCGTAGTTGACACTTTTCAGTACTTGCTTCAGCTACATCTTCATATTGTCATGCCTGAGTTTATTTCCTGAAATTACAACAAAAAACACATAAAACTAACACAAAAATACCCTAGACATTCACAAATTCTATGTGAAACGTATCAATAGTACCGTAAATTCACGGTACATCATAGCGGCAGAAGAGTAGTATAAGTACCAAAAAAGCTACTCCCTAGGCAACGACCAACTTACATCAATAGATAACACAAGCTTAACCACCAAGTAATAAGGAAAGTATATCACAAGTAAGTAAACATGAGATACAAAAGTAGACATGAAATAAAGAATAGAAATAAGAAAAAAAGGGTAAGAAGTCGAGTCGAGAACGTACCTGGATTGCAAGCTAACAACCTAATCGCAAACAACTAAGACACCAAGTCAACTACCCAATGTCAGGAGGACCCACAACTATAATTCTAAAGTCAGAAGCTACTAGGTAACAATAAAACAACAATAGATAATAGAATTTAGTCAAACAATAACCTAACAGCACCCCCACAAGCCCGAAAAGTACAACTTGCAAACACAACCCATCCAACCCTATAGACTGGAGGGGAGAAACAACAAAGAAGTATATTGGTTATAGATAATGCATATGAATGCATGATAACCATCTAAACCATTAATAAAAATCTCCAAACCCCTAACTAGAGGTGCCACCTCGAACACTCAACATCAACCTCAGACATAAGTTAACAGACTCAAACCATGAGTATCATCCTCGAACCAAATGTAACAGTTTCGAACATTGAGTAACCAATAACGGGGTAACCTACCCAGCTAGTAAACTCTCAAAGGTGCCAACAACAACAAAAGCATGCAAGAAAGGACTTCAATGCGCTGACTAGTCAAGTGAAAACTAAGCACATCAAATGCCTCTAATTTCTCAAGTAGAAAAAGGAGCACATCCCCAACGCCTCATAATCTCAAAAATCAGTAAGTCAAGTTACAAAAGTAGTATGACTCCCCTTTATCAATTTTAGAATAAATATTGAGTAAAACTATAATACCCCGAAAACTAGTAGACCAAACTATATCCACAAGCTAGGGTTCTAAGGGTTGATGTATGAGAAATAGAGTCGTAGATGAGACTTTACGAGCTTAGAATAACGAGGTTAGTGGTTGAACATCAAGGTACGTAATAGAACTAGTAGCCTAGATGACCATTGAGAGTTTGGTTGAGCATGGGAAGGGAAAGTACCAAGGCAAAAAGGAAAGCCTAAGCCAAGGGGCCAAGGTTGCCCAACGTTGGCAAGGAACTGCCTAAGAGTTCACAACAACCTTCACGACCAGTGGTGTGGAGCACGGTCCGTAAAGTGGTCTATGAAGACTCCTTAGTCTCATGGGAAGCAAGGCCTTCAGGCCAATACACTGTCCCAAGTCCACGACCACTTTCACGGCTGGTGGTCTAGACCACGGACAGTGGTCCCCTTTCACGGTCCGTACAAGTGGGTGTGGTGTCTGGACGGGACAACTAAGTTGAGGAACTTTTGGGTAAATTCCTATTCGAATAGGTTTTAGTAGGGGTCATTTTGTATGTCTTTTATTTACCTATATAGAATATTTTAATTCATTAGCCCCCAAGTTTTCGTAACTTTACATTAGACATACTGCAAAACCCCATATTACTCCTCTCTCAAACATTTCTCTCTCTAAGAAGAACCTCCATTGAGAAAGAAGTTCGGGTTGAAATTCAGGTCAAGAACAAAGGCTCCATTGCTAAAGGCTTATGCTAGGACTTTGATTAAGGTATGTTTTGATCCTCATCTACGGGTTCTTCCACCCATGGAGTCCCTCCGAACTTCCCCAAATCACTCTTCTCTCAAACTTTGTTAATCGCTAACAGTTCCCACAACCCTAGTTGTGGAGTTTAGTTACCCATAATCATATGAACACAATTCATTGTTTCAGACGAAAGAATTATGAAATTACGTAAGAAGAATAATAAATCCATAAATTCTACTTGAATTGCAACACCAAAATCTTCAAAACGAACTTAGGAAATTAAGAATTGCTAAAGTTGCAAGTTAATAACCCAAGTCAAGAACTAGAATAAAAGTAATACAGTCTAACCCTCAAAAATGAGGTTTACATCCTCGATTTATAGAAAACAAATCCTAAAATAAAAGCGAAAAAAAATAAGGAAATAGAACTACAGGACGCGTCTCCATTCCATGAGGCTAACCTACGGTCTGTAAGTCGAATAACGGTACGTAGGTCTCTTCCGTGGCTCCATACTTAGCCGATTTGAAATCTTCACAAATCCACCTCTTTTAGTTAGCTTCCACGAACCAACAGCACAGTCCGTCAGTGAGACGACGGACCGTCAGTCACCTCCGTCACTCTATACTTAGATTATTTCTACTGAGGTACTGGAACCACTCCTCTAATCACCTCTACAGAGCTGCAGGACGGACCGTATATCATTCGACAGTCCGTCAGTCCCTACCGTGGTTCCACACTTGGCCAGATTTCCATGAGCTTGAATCTTGCAATGCCTGGTCGTCCCACAACCCTTATATATGAGGTGTCACTCATCCTACAGTCCATTGGTGCCTCCGTAGGTGACTCTTTTCAGCACTTGCTTCAGCTACATCTTCATATTTTCACGCCTGAGTTTATTTCCTGAAATTACAACAAAAAACACATAAAACTAGCACAAACATGCCCTAGACATTCACAAATTCTAAGTGAAACTTATCAATAGTAAACTCACGGTACATCACATCGGCAGATGTGTAGTATAAGTACCAAAAAAGCTACTCAGTAGGCAATGACCAACTGACCTCAATACATAACACAAACATAACCACCAAGTAATAAGGAAAGTATATCACAAGTAAGTAAACATGAGATACTAAAGTAGACATGAAATAAAGAATAGAAATAAGAATAAAAGGGTAAGAAGTCGAGTCGAGAACGTACCTGGATTGCAAGCTAACAACCTAATCGAAAGCAACTAAGACACTAAGTCAACTACCCAATGTCAGGAGGGCCCACAACTATAATTCTAAAGTCAGAACCTACTAGGTAACAATAAAACACCAATAGATAATAGAATTTAGTCAAACAATAACTTAACACCACCCCCATAAGCCCGAAGAGTACAAATAGCAAACATAACCCAACCGACCCTATAGACTGGAGGGGACAAACAACAAACAAGTATATTGGTTATAGATAATACATATGAATGCATGATAACCATCTGAACCATTAATAACAATCTCCAAACCCCTAACTAGAGGTCCCACCTCGAACCATAAAGCATCAGTGTAAAACTGAAATAAAGGCCTCGAACCATCAACATCAACCTCTGACATGAGTTAACTGACTCAAACCATGAGTATCATCCTCAAATCGAATGTAACAGCTTCAAACATTGAGTAACCAATAACGGGGTCACCTACCCAGCTAGTAAACTCTCGAAGGTGCCAACAACAACAAAAGCATGCAAGAAAGGGCTTCAACACGCTGACTAGTCAAGTGAAAACTAAGCACATTCAAATGCCTCTAATTTCTCAAGTAGAAAAAGGAGCACATCCCCAACGCCTCATAATCTCAAAAATCAGTAAATCAAGTTAACAAAGTAGTATGACTCCCCTTTATCAAGTTTAGAATAAATATTGAGTAAAACTATAATTCCCCGAAAACTAGTAGACCAAACTAGATCCACAAGCTAGGGTTCTAAGGGTTGATGTATGAGAAATAGAGTCGTAGATGAGACTTTACGAGCTTAGAATAACGAGGTTAGTGGTTGAACGTCAAGGTACGTAATAGAACTAGTAGCCTAGATGACCATTGAGAGTTTGGTTGAGCATGGGAAGGGATAGTACCAAGGCAAAAAGGAAAGCCTAAGCCAAGGGGCCAAGGCTGCCCAACGTTGGCAAGGAACTGCCTAAGAGTTCACAACAACCTTCACGACCAGTGGTGTGGAGCATGGTCCGTAAAGTGGTCTGTGAAGACTCCTTAGTCTCATGGGAAGCAATGCCTTCAGGCCAATACACTTTCCCAAGTCCACGACCACTTTCACGGCTGGTGGTCTTGACCACGGACCGTGGTCCCCTTTCACGGTCCGTACAAGTGGGTGTGGTGTCTGGACGGGACAACCAAGTTGAGGAACTTTTGGGTAAATTCCTATTCGAATAGGTTTTAGTGGGGGTCATTTTGTATGTCTTTTATTCACCTATTTAAACTATTTTAATTCATTAGCCCCCAAGTTTTCGTAACTTTACATTAGACATACTTCAAAACCCCATATTACTCCTCTGTCAAACATTTCTCTCTCAAAGAAGAACCTCAATTGAAAAAGAATTTCGGGTGGAAACTAAGGTCAAGAACAAAGGCTCCATTGCTAAAGGCTTATGCTAGGACTTTGATTAAGGTATGTTTCGATCTTCATCTACGGGTTCTTCCACCCATGGAGTCCCTTAGAACTTCCCCAAATCACTCCTCTCTCAAACTTTGTTAATAGCTAACAGTTCCCACAACCCTAGTTATGGAGTTTAGTTACCCATAATCATATGAACACAATTCATTCTTTTAGACGAAAATATTATGAACTTACGTAAGAAGAATAATAAATCCATAAATTCTACTTGAATTGCAACACCAAAATCTTCAAACCAAAGTTAGGAAATTAAGAATTGCTAAAGTTGCAAGTTAATATCCCAAGTCAAGAACTAGAATAAAAGTAATACAGTCTAACCCTCAAAAATGAGGTTTACATCCTCGATTTATAGAAAACAAATCCTGAAATAAAAGCGAAAAAAAATAAGGAAATAGAACTACAGGACACGTCTCCATTCCATGAGGCTAACCTACGGTTTGTAAGTCGAATGACGGTACGTAGGTCTCTTCCGTGGCTCCATAATTAGCCGATTTGAAATCTTCACAAATCCACCTCTCTTAGTTAGCTTCCACGAACCAGCAGCACAGTCCGTCAGTGAGACGAAGGACCGTCAGTCACCTCCGTCACTCTATACTTAGATTATTTCAACTGAGGTACTAGAACCAGTCCTCTAATCACTTCTACAGAGCTGCAGGACGGACCGTAAATCATTCGACGGTCCGTCAGTCCCCACCGTGGTTCCACACTTGGCCAGATTTCCATGAGCTTGAATCTTGTAATGCCTGGTCATCCCACAACCCTTATATTTGAGGTGTCACTCATCCTACAGTCCATTGGTGCCTCCGTAGGTGACTCTTTTCAGCAATTGCTTCAACTACATCTTCATATTTTCACGCCAGAGTTTATTTCCTGAAATTACAACAAAAAACACATAAAACTAACACAAAAATGCCCTAGACATTCACAAATTCTAAGTGAAACGTATCAATAGTAAACTCACGGTACCTCACATTGGCAGAAGTGTAGTATAAGTACCAAAAAAGCTACTCAGTAGGCAATGACCAACTGACCTCAATACATAACACAAACATAACCACCAAGTAATAAGGAAAATATATCACAAGTAAGTAAACATGAGATACTAAAGTAGACATGAAATAAAGAATAGAAATAAGAATAAAAGGGTAAGAAGTCGAGTCGAGAACGTACCTGGATTGCAAGCTAACAACCTAATCGCAAATAACTAAGACACCAAGTCAACTACCCAATGTCAGGAGGACCCATAACTAGAATTCTAAAGTCAGAACCTACTAGGTAACAATAAAACACCAATAGATAATAGAATTTAGTCAAACAATAACCTAACAGCACCCCCATAAACCCGAGGAGTACAAATAGCAAACATAACCCAACCGACCCTATAGACTGGAGGGGACAAACAACAAACAAGTATATTGGTTATAGATAATACATATGAATGCATGATAACCATCTGAACCATTAATAACAATCTCCAAACCCCTAACTAGAGGTCCCACCTCGAACCATAAAGCATCAGTGTCAAACTGAAATAAAGGCCTCGAACCATCAACATCAACCTCTGACATGAGTTAACAGACTCAAACCATGAGTATCATCCTCAAACCGAATGTAACAGCTTCGAACATTGAGTAACCAATAAAGGGGTCACCTACCCAGCTAGTAAACTCTCAAAGGTGCCAACAACAACAAAAGCATGCAAGAAAGTACTTCAACGCGCTGACTAGTGAAGTGAAGATTAAGCACATCCAAATGCCTCTAATTTCTCAACTAGAAAAAGGAGCACATCCCCAACACCTCATAATATCAAAAATCAGTTAGTCAAGCTACAAAAGTGGTATGACTCCCCTTTATCAAGTTTTGAATAAATATTGAGTAAAACTGTAATACCTCGAAAACTAGTAGACCAAACTAGATCCACAAGTTAGGGTTCTAAAGGTTGATGTATGAGAAATAAAGTCGTAGATGAGACTTTGCGTGCTTAGAATAAGGAGTTTAGTGGTTGAACGTCAAGGTACGTATTAGACCTAGTATCCTAGATGATCATTGAGAGTTTGGTTGAGCATGGGAAGGGAAAGTACCAAGGCAAAAAGGAAAGCCTAAGCAAAGGGGCCAAGGCTGCCCAAAGTTGGCAAGGCACTGCCTAAGAGTTCA
Source organism: Solanum raphanifolium (assembly GCA_036250405.1). Classification (NCBI taxonomy): domain Eukaryota; kingdom Viridiplantae; phylum Streptophyta; class Magnoliopsida; order Solanales; family Solanaceae; genus Solanum; species Solanum raphanifolium. Next base: position 12,414 of record JAJOOE010009343.1, read on the forward strand.
CAACAACCTTCACGATCAGTGGTGTTGAGCCCGGTCCATGCAGTGGCCTGTGAAGACTCGTTAGTCTCATGGGAAGCAAGGACTTAAGGCCAAGACACTGTCCCAAGTCCACGACGACTTTCACGGCTGGTGGTCTTGACCATGGACCGTGGTCCCCTTCCACTGTCCGTACAAGTGGGTGTGTTGTCTGGACGTGACAACCAAGTTGAGGAACTTTTGGGTAAATTCCTATTCGACTAGGTTTTAGTGGGGGTCCTTTTGTATCTCTTTTATTCACTTATTTATAGTATTTTAATTCATTAGCCCCCAAGTTTAAGTAACTTTACGTTAGACATACTTCAAAACCCCATATCATTCCTCTCTCAAACATTTCTCTCTCTAAGAAGAATCTCCATTGAAGAAGAAGTTATGGTTGAAAGTAAGGTCAAGAACAAAGGCTCCATTGCTAAAGGCTTATGCTAGGGCTTTGATTAAGGTATGTTTCGATCTTCATCTATGGGTTCTTCCACCCATGGAGTCCCCTAGAACTTCCCCAAATCACTCCTCTCTCAAACTTTGTTAATCGCTAATACTTCCCACAACCCTAGTTGTGAAGTTTAGTTACCCATAATCATATGAACAAAATTCATTATTTTAGATGAAAGAATTATAAACTTACGTAAGAAGAATAATAAATCCATAAATTCAATATGAATTGCAACACCAAAATCTTCGAAACGAACTTAGGAAATTAAGAATTGCTAAAGTTGCAAGTTAATATCCCAAGTCAAGAACTAGAATAAAAGTAATAAAATCGAACCAACAAAAATGAGGTTTACATCCTCTATTTATAGAAAACAAATCCTAAAAGAAAATGGAAAAAAAATAAGGAAATGAAACTGCAGGATGCGTCTCCATTCCACGAAGCTGACCTACGGTCTGTTAGTCGAATGATGGTCCGTAGGTCTCTTTCGTGGCTCCATATTAGCCGATTTGAAATCCTCACAAATCCACCTCTTTTAGTCAGCTTCCACGAACCAGCAGCACGGTCTGTCTGTGAGTCGACGGACCGTCAGTCACCTCCGTCACTCTATACTTAGATTATTTCAACTCAGGTATTGGAACCACTCCTCTGATCACTTCTACGGAGCTACAAGACGGATCGTAGGTCAATCGACGGTCCGTCAGTCCCAACCGTGGTTCCACACCTGGCCAAATTTCCATGAGTTTCAATCTTGCAATGCCTGGTCATCCCACGACCCTTATATATGAGGCATCACTCATCCTACAGTCCGTTGGTGCCTCCGTAAGTTACTTTTTTCAGTACTTGCTTCAGCTACATCTTCATATTTTCACGCATGAGTTTATTTCCTGAAATTACAATAAAAAACACATAAAACTAACACAAAAATTCCATAGACATTCACAAATTCTAAGTGAAACGTATCAATAGTACCGTAAACTCACGGTACATTACAACGGCAGTAGTGTAGTATAAGTACCTAAAAAGCTACTCAGAGGCAACGACCAACTAACCTCAATAGATAACACAAGCATAACCATCAAGTAATAAGGAAAGTTTATCACAAGTAAGTAAACATGAGATACTAAAGTAGACATGAAATAAAGAATAGAAATAAGAAAAAAAGTTTAAGAAGTCGAGTCGAAAACGTACCTGGATTGCAAGCTAACAATCTAATCGCAACCAACTAAGACACCAAGTCAACTACCCAATGTCATGAGGACCCACAACTATAATTCTAAAGTCAGAACCTACTAGGTAACAATAAAACAACAATAGATTATAGAGTTTAGTCAAACAATAACCTAACAGCACCCCCACAGGCCCGAAAAGTACAAATAGCAAACATAACCTAACCGACCCTATAGACTGGAGGGGACAAACAACAAACAAGTATATTGGTTATAAATAATACATTTGAATGCATGATAACCATCTGAACCATTTATAACAATCTCCAAACCCCTAACTGGAGTTACCATCTCAAACCATAAAGCATCAGTGTCAAACTGAAATAAAGGCCTCGAACCATCAACATCAACCTCAGACATGAGTTAACATACTCAACCCATGAGTATCATCCTCGAACCGAATGTAACAGCTTCGAACATTGAGTAACCAATAACAGGGTCACCTACCCAGCTAGTAAACTTTCATAGGTGCCAACAACAACAAAAGCATGCAAGAAAGGACTTCAACGCACTGACTAGTCAAGTGAAAACTAAGCACATCCAAATGCCTCTAATTTCTCAAGTAGAAAAAGGAGCACATCCCCAACGCCTCATAATCTCAAAAATCAGTGAGTCAAGATACAAAAGTGGTATGACTCCCCTTTATCAAGTTTAGAATATATATTGAGTAAAACTATAAAACCCCGAAAACTAGTAGACCAAACTAGATCCACAAGCTAGGGTTCTAAGGGTTGATGTAGGAGAAATAGAGTCGTAGATGAGACTTTACGTGCTTAGAATAATGAGGTTAGTGGTTGAACGTCAAGGTACGTATTAGACCTAGTAGCCTAGATGACCATTGAGAGTTTGGTTGAGCATGGGAAGGGAAAGTACCAAGCCAAAAAGGAAAGCCTAAGCCAAGGGGCCAAGGCTGCCCAACGTTGGCAAGGCATTGCCTAAGAGTTCACAACAACCTTGACGACCAGTGGTGTGGAGCACGGTCCGCGAAGTAGTCCGTGAAGACTCCTTAGTCTCATGGGAAACAAGGCCAAGACACTGTCCTAAGTCCACGACAACTTTCACGGCTGGTGGTCTTGACCACGGACCGTGATCCCCTTTCACGGTCCGTACCAGTGGGTGTGGTGTCTGGACGGGAGAACCAAGTTGAAGACCTTTTAGGTAAATTCATATTCGACTAGGTTTTAGTGGGGGTCGTTTTGTATGTCTTTTATTCACCTATTTAGACAATTTTAATTCATTAGCTCCCAAGTTTAAGTAACTTTACATTAGACATACTTCAAAACCTCATATCACTCCTCTCTCAAACATTTCTCTCTCTAAGAAGAACCTCCATTGAAGAAGAAGTTAGGGTTGAAAATAAGGTCAAGAACAAAGGCTCCATTGCTAAAGGCTTGTGCTAGGGCTTTGATTAAGGTATGTTTAGATCTTCATCTATGGGTTCTTCCACCCACGGAGTCCCCTAGAACTTCCCCAAATCACTTCTCCCTCAAACTTTGTTAATCGCTAATAGTTCCCACAACCCTAGTTGTAGAGTTTAGTTACCCATAATAATATAAACACAATTCAGTGTTTTAGATGAAAGAATTATGAACTTACGTAAGAAGAATAATAAATCCATAAATTCAACTTGAATTGCACCACCAAAATCTTCAAAACGAACTTAGGAAATTAAGAATTGCTAAAGTTGCAAGTTAATATCCCAAGTCAAGAACTAGAATACAAGTAATAAAATCTAACCCCCAAAAATGAGGTTTACATCCTCTATTTATAGAAAACAAATCCTAAAATAAAAGGGAAAAAAAATAAGGAAATCAAACTACAGGACGCGTCTCCATTCCACGAGGCTGACCTACGGTCTGTAAGTCGAATGACGGTCCGTAGTTCTCTTCCGAGGCACCATACTTAGCCGATTTGAAATCTTCACAAATCCACCTCTCTTATCAGCTTCCACGAACCAGCAGCACAGTGAGACGACGGACCGTCAATCACCTCTGTCACTCTATACTTAGATTATTTCAACTCAGGTACTTGAACCACTCCTCTGATCACTTCTACGGAGGTGCAGGACAGACCGTAAGTCATTCGACGGTCCGTCAGTCCCCACCGTGGTTCCACACTTGGCCAGATTTCCATGAGCTTCAATCTTGCCATGCCTGGTCGTCCCACAACCCTTATATATGAGGCGTCACTCATCCTACAATCCGTTGGTACCTCCGTAGGTGACTCTTTTCAACACTTGCTTCAGCTACATCTTCATATTTTCACGCCTGAGTTTATTTCCATAAATTACAACAAAAAACACATAAACTACCACAAAAATGCCCAGGACATTCACAAATTCTAAGTGAAACGTATCAATAGTACCGTAAACTCGCGGTACATCGCAGCGGCAGAAGTGTAGTATAAGTACCAAAAACCTACTCAGTAAGCAACGACCAATTGACCTCAATAAATAACACAAGCATAACCACCAAGTAATAAGGAAAGAATATCACAAGTAAATAAACATGAGATACTAAAGTAGACATGAAATAAAAAATAGAAATAAGAAAAAAAGGGTTAGAAGTCGAATGGAGAACGTACCTTGATTGCAAGCTAACAACCTAATCGCAAACAACTAAGACACCAAGTCAACTACCCAATGTCAGGAGGACCCACAACTATAATTCTAAAGTCAGAACCTACTAGGTAACAATAAAACAACAATAGATAATAGAATTTAGTCAAACAATAACCTAAGAGCACCCCCATAAGCCCGAAAAGTACAAATACCAAACATAACCCAACCGACCCTATAGACTAGAGGGGACAAACAACAAACAAGTATATTGGTTATGGATAATGCATATGAATGCATGATAACCATCTGAACCATTAATAACAATCTCCAAACCCCTAACTAGAGGTCCCACCTCGAACCATAAAGCATCAGTGTCAAACTGAAATAAAGGCCATGAACCATCAACATTAACCTCAGACATGAGTTAACAGACTCAAACCATGAGTATCATCCTCGAACCGATTGTAACTGCTTCGAACATTGAGTAACCAATAACGGGGTCACCAACAACAACAAAAGCATGCAAGAAAGGACTTCAACGCGCTGACTTGTCAAGTGAAAACTAATCACATCCAAATGCCCCTAATTTCTCAAGTAGAAAAAAGAGCACATCCCCAACGCCTCATAATCTCAAAAATCTGTAAGTCAAGTTTCAAAAGTGGTATAACTCCTCTTTATCAAGTTTAGAATAAATATTGAGTAAAACTGTAATACCCCGAAAACTAGTAGACCAAACTAGATCCACAAGCTTAGGCTCTAAGGGTTGACCTATGAGAAATAGAGTCGAAGATGAGACTTTACGTGCTTCGAATAAGGAGTTTAGTGGTTGAACATCAAGCTACATATTAGACCTAGTAGCCTAAATGACCATTGAGAGTTTGGTTGAGCATGGGAAGGGCAAGTACCAAGGCAAAAAGGAAAGCCTAAGCCAAGGGGCCAAGGCTGCCCAACGTTGGCAAGGCACTGCCTAAGAGTTCACAACAACCTTCACGACCAGTGCTTTGGAGCACGGTCCGTGAAGTTGTCCGTGAAGACTCCTTAGTCTAATGGGAAGCAAGGCCTTGAGGCGAAGACACTGTCCCAAGTCCCCGACCACTTTCACGGCTGGTGGTCTTGACAACGGACCGTGGTCCCCTTTCACGGTCCGTACAAGTGGGTGTGGTGTCTGGACGGGAGAACCAAGTTGAGAAACTTTTGGGTAAATTTCCATTCGAATAGGTTTAAGTGGGGGTTGCTTTGTATGTCTTTTATTCACCTATTTAGACCATTTTAATTCATTAGCCCCCAAGTTTAAGTAACTTTACATTAGACATACTTCAAAACCCCAAATCACTCCTTTCTCAAACATTTCTCTCTCTAAGAAGAACCTCCATTGAAGAAGAAATTAGGGTTGAAATTAAGGTCAAGAACAAAGGCTCCATTGCTAAAGGCTTGTGCTAGGGCTTTGATTAAGGTATGTTTAGATCTTCATCTATGGGTGCTTCCACCCATGGAGTCCCCTAGAACTTCCCCAAATCAGTCCTCTCTCAAATTTTGTTAATCGCTAATGGTTCCCACAACCCTAGTTGTGAAGTTTAGTTACCCATAATTACATAAACACAATTCATTGTTTTAGATGAAAGAATTAAGAACTTACGTAAGAAGAATAATAAATCCATAAATTCAACTTGAATTGCAACACCAAAATCTTCAAAACGAACTTCGGAAATTAACAATTGCTAAAGTTGCAAGTTAATATTCCAAGTCAAGAACTAGAATAAAAGTAATAATATAACCCCCAAAAATAGGGTTTACATCCTCTATTTATAGAAAACAAATTCTAAAATAAAAGGGAAAAAAAATAAGGGAATAAAACTGCAGGACACGTGTCCATTCCACGATGCTGACCTACGGTCTGTAAGTCGAATGACGGTCCATAGGTCTCTTCTGTCGATCCATACTTAGCCGATTTGAAATCTTCACAAATCCACCTCTCTTAGTCAGCTTTCACGATCCGTCACTCTATACTTAGATTATTTCAACTTAGGTACTGGAACCACTCCTCTATTCACATCTATGGAGACGCAGGACGGACCGTAAGTCATTCGACGGTCCATCAGTCCCCACCGTGGTTCCACACTTGGCCAGATTACCATGAGCTTCAATCTTGCCAGGCCTGGCCATCCCACTACTATTATATATGAGGCATCACTCATCCTACAGTCCGTTGGTGTCTCCGTAGGTGACTCTTTTCAGAACTTGCTTCAGCTACATCTTCATATTTTCACGCCTGAGTTTATTTCCTGAAATTACAACAAAAAACACATAAAACTAACACAAAAATGCCCTAGACATTCACAAATTCTAAGTGAAACGTATCAATAGTACCGTAAACTAATGGTACATCACATCGGCGGAAGTGTAGTATAAGTACCAATAAAGCTACTCAGTAGGCAACGACCAACTGACCTAAATAGATAACACAAGCATAACCACCAAGTAATTAGGAAAGTATATCACAAGTAAGTAAACAAGAGATACTAAAGTAGACATGAAATAAAGAATAGAAATAAGAAAAATAGGGTAAGAAGTCGAGTCGAGAACGTACCTGGATTGCAAGCTAACAACCTAATCGCAAACAACTCAGACACCAAGTCAACTACCCAATGTCAGGAGGACCCACAACTATAATTCTAAAGTCCGAACCTACTAGGTAACAATAAAACAACAATAGATAATAGAATTTAGTCAAACAATAACCTAACCTAACCCCATTAGCCTGAAAAGTACAAATAGCAAACATAACCTAACCGACCCTATAGACTGGAGGGGACAAACAACAAACAAGTATATTGGTTATAAATAATGCATATGAATGCATGATAACCATCTGAACCATTAATAACAATCTCCAAACCCCCTAACTAAAGGTGCCACCTCGAACCAAAAAGCATTAGTGTCAAACTGAAATAACGGCCTCGAACCATCAACATCATCCTCAGACATGAATTAGCAGACTCAAACCATGAGTATCATCCTCGAAACTAATGTAACAGTTTTGAACATTGAGTAACCAATAACGGGGTCACCTACCCAGCTAGTAAACTCTCAAAGGTCCCAAAAACAACACAAGCAATGCAAGCAAGGACTTCAACGTGCTAACTAGTCAAGTGAAAACTAAGAACATCCAAATGCCTCTAATTTGTCAAGTAGAAAAAGGAGCACATCCCCAATGCCTCATAAACTCAAAAATCAGTAAGTCAAGTTACAAAAGTGGTATTACTCCCCTTTATCAAGTTTAAAATAAATATTGAGTAAAACTGTAGTACACCGAAAATTAGTAGACCAAACTAGAACCACAAGCTAAGGTTCTAAGGGTTGATGTATGAGAAATAGATTCGTAGATGAGACTTTACATACTTAGAATGAGGAGGTTAGTGGTACAACGTCAAGGTACGTATTAGTCTTAGTAGCCTAGATGACCATTGAGAGTTTGGTTGAGCATAGGAAGGGAAAGTACCAATGCAACAAGGAAAGCCTATGCCAATGGGCCAAGGCTGCCCAACGTTTGCAAGGCACTGCCTAAGAGTTCACGACAACCTTCACGACCAGTGGTGTGGAGCACGGTCCGAGAAAACTCGTTAGTCTCATGGGAAGCAAGGACTTGAGGCCAAGACACTGTCCCAAGTCCACGACCACTTTCACAGTTGGTGGTCTTGACTACGGACCAGGGTCCCCTTTCACGGTCCGTTCAAGTGGGTGTGGTGTCTGGACGGGACAACCAAGTTGAGGAACTTTTGGGTAAATTCCTATTCGACTAGGTTTAAGTGGGGGTTGTTTTGTATGTCTTTTATTCACCTATTTAGACTATTTTAATCCATTAGCCCTCAAGTTTAAGTAAATTTACGTTAGACATACTTCAAAATCCCAAATCACTCCTCTCTCAAACATTTCTTTCTCTTAGAAGAACCTCCATTGAAAAAGAAGTTAGGGTTGAAACTAAGGTCAAGAACACAGGCTCCATGCTAAAGGCTTGTGCTAGGGTTTTGATTAAGGTATGTTTAGATCTTCATCTATGGGTTCTTCCACCCATGGAGTCCCTTAGAACTTCCCAAAATCACTCCTCTCTCAAACTTTGTTAATCGCTAATGGTTCCCACAACCCTAGTTGTGGAGTTTAGTTACCCATAATCATATGAACACAATTCATTGTTTTAGGTGAAAGAATTCTGAACTTACATAAGAGGAATAATAAATCCATAAATTCAACTTGAATTGCAACACCAAAATCTTCAAAACGAACTTATGAAATTAAGAATTGCTAAAGTTGCAAGTTAATATCCAAAGTCAAGAACTAGAATAAAAGTAATAAAATCTAACCCCCAAAAATGAGGTTTACATCCTCTATTTATAGAAAACAAATCCTAAAATAAAAGGGAAAAAAAATAGGTAAATAAAACTGCAGGACGCGTCTCCATTCCACGAGGCTGACCTACGGTCTGTAAGTCGAATGACGGTCCGTAGGTCTCTTCCGTGGCTCCATACTTAGCCGATTTGAAATCTTTACAAATCAACCTCTCCTAGTCAGCTTTAGCGAACCAGCAACACAGTCCGTCAGTGAGACAACGGACCGTCAGTCACCTCCTTCACTCTATACATAGATTATTTCAACTCAGGTAGTAGAACCACTCCTCTGATCACTTCTACGGAGCTGCAGGATGGACCGTACGTCATTCGACGGTCCGTCAGTCCCCACCGTGGTTCCACACTTTGCCATATTTCCATGAGCTTTAATATTACCATGCCTGGTCGTCCCACGACCCTTATATACGAGTCGTCACTCAGCCTACAGTCTGTTGGTGCCTCCGTAGGTGACTCTTTTTAGCACTTGCTTCAGCTACATCTTCATATTTTCACGCCTGAGTTTATTTCCTGAAATTACAACAAGAAACACATAAAACTAACACAAAAATGCCCTACACATTCACAAATTCTAAGTGAAACGTATCAATAGTACCGTAAACTCACGGTACATCACAGCGGCAGAAGTGTAGTATAAGTACCAAAAAATCTACTCAGTAGGCAACGACCAACTAACCTCAATAGATAACACAAGCATAACCACCAAGTAATAAGGAAAGTATATCACAAGTAAGTAAACATGAGATACTAAAGTAGACATGAAATAAAGAATAGAAATAAGAAAAAGAGGGTAAGAAGTCGAGTCGAGAACGTACCTGGAATGCAAGCTAACAACCTAATCGCAAACAAATAAGACATCAAGTCAACTACCCAATGTTAGGAGGACCCATAACTATAATTCTAAAGTCAGAACCTACTAGGTAACAATAAAAACAACAATAGATAATAGAATTTATCAAACAATAACCTAAGAGCACCCCCATAAGCCCGAAAAGTACAAATAGCAAACATAACCTAACCGACCCTATAGACTGGAAGGGACAAACAACAAACAAGTATATTGGTTATAGATAATTCATATGAATGCATGATAACCATATGAACCATTAATAACAATCTCCAAACCCCTAACTAGAGGTCCAACCTCGAACCACAAAGCATCAGTGTCAAACTGAAATATAGGCCTCAAGCCGTCAACATCAATCTCAGACATGAGTTAACAGACTCAAACCATGAGTATCATCCTCGAACCGAATGTAACAACTTCGAACATTGAGTAACCAATAACGGGGTCATCTACCCAGCTAGTAAACACTCAAAGGTGCCAACAATAGAAAAAGCATGCAAGAAAGGACTTCAACGCGCTGACTAGTCAAGTGAAAACTAAGCACATCCAAATGCCCCTAATTTCTCAAGTAGAAAAAGGAGCACATCCCCAACGCCTCATAATCTCAAAAATTAGTAAGTCAAGTTCCAAAAGTGGTATGACTCCCATTTATCAAGTTTAGAATAAATATTGAGAAAAACTGTAATACCCTGAAATCTAGTAGACCAAACTAGATCCACAAACTAGGGTTATACGGGTTGATGTATGAGAAATAGAGTCGTAGATGAGACTTTGCGTGCTTAGAATAAGAAGGTTAGTGGTTGAACGTCAAGGTACGTATTAGACCTAGTATCCTAGATGACCATTGAGAGTTTGGTTGAGCATGGGAACGGCAAGTATCAAGGAAAAAAGGAAAGCCTAAGCCAAAGGGCCAAGGCTGCCCAACGTTGGCAAGGCACTGCCTAAGAGTTCACAACAACCTTCACGAACAGTGGAGTGGAGCAAGGACCGTGAAGTGGTCCGTGAAGACTCCCTAGTCTCATGGGAAGCAAGGCCTTAAGGCCAAGACACTGTCCTAAGTCCACGACCACTTTCACGGTTGGTGGTCTTGACCACGGATCGTGGTCCCCTTTCACAGTCCATACAAGTGGGTGTGTAGTCTGGACGGGAGAACCAAGTTGAGGAACTTTTGGGTAAATTCCTATTCGACTAGGTTTAAGTGGGGGTCGTTTTGTATGTCTTTTATTCACCTATTTGGACTAGTTTAATTCATTAGCCCCCAAGTTTAAGTAACTTTACGTTAGACATACTTCAAAACCCCAAATCAATCCTCTTTCAAACATTTCTCTCTCTAAGAAGAACTTCCATTGACGAAGAAGTTAGGGTTGAAAGTAATGTCAACAACAAAGGCTCCATTGCTAAAGGCTTGTGCTAGGGATTTGATTAATGTATGTTTAGATCTTCATCTATGGGTTCTTCCACCCATGGAGTCCCCTTAAAACTTCCCCAAATCACTCCTCTCTCAAACTTTGTTAATCGCTAAGGGTTCCCACAACCCTAGTTGTGGAGTTTAGTTACCCAAAATCATATGAACAAAATTCATTGTTTTAAATGAAAGAATTATGAACTTACGTAAGAAGAATAATTAATCCATAAATTCAACTTGAATTGCAACACCAAAATCTTCAAAACGAACTTACGAAATTAAGAATTGCTAAAGTTGCAAGTTAATATCCCAAGTCAAAAACTAGAATAAAAGTAATAAAATCTAACCCCCAAAAATGAGGTTTACATCCTCTATTTATAGAAAACAAATCCTAAAATAAAAGGGAAAAATCATAAGGAAATAAAACTGCAGGACGCGTCTCCATTCCATGAAGCTGACCTACGATCTGTCAGTAGAATGACGGTCCGTTGTACTCTTCCATGGCTCCATTCTTAGCCAATTTGAAATCTTCACAAATCCACCTCTCCTAGTCAGCTTCCACGAACCAGCAACACAGTCCGTCAGTGAGACAACGGACGGTCAGTCACCTCCGTCACTCTATACTTAGATTATTTCAACTCAGATACTAGAACCACTCCTCTGATCACTTCTACGGAGCTGCAGGATGGACCGTAAGTCATTCGACGGTCTGTTAGTCCCCACCTTGGTTCCAAACTTGGCCATATTTCCATGAGCTTCAATCTTGCCATTCCTGGTTGTCCCACGACCCTTATATATGAGGCGTCACTCCTCCTACTGTCCGTTGGTGCCTCCGTAGGTGACTCTTTTCAGCACTTCCTTCAGCTACATCTTCATATTTTCACGCCTGCGTTTATTTCCTGAAATTACAACAAAAAACACATAAAACTAACACAAAAATTCCATAGACATTCACAAATTCTAAGTGAAACGTATGAATAGTACCGTAAACTCACGGTACATCATAGTGGCGGAAGTGTAGTATAAATACCAAAAAAGCTACTCAGTAGGCAACGACCAACGGACCTCAATAGATAACACAAGCGTAACCACCAAGTAATAAGGAAAGTATATCACAAGAAAGTAAACATGAGATACTGCAGTAGACATGAAATAAAGAATAGAAATAAGAAAAAAAGGGTAAGAAGTCGAGTCGAGAACGTACCTGGATTGCAAGCTAACAACCTAATCGCAAACAACTAAGACACCAAGTCAACTACCCAATGTCAGGAGGACCCACAACTATAATTCTAAACGCAGAACCTACTAGGTAACAATAAAACAACAATAGATAATAAAATTTAGTCAAACAATAACCTAACAGCACCCCCATAAGCCCGAAAAGTACAAATAGCAAATATAACCCAACCGACCCTATAGACTAGAGGGGACAAACAACAAACAAGTATATTGGTTATATATAATGCATATGAATGCATGATAACCATTTGAACCATTAATAACAATCTCCAAACCCCTAACTAGAGGTGCCACCTCGAACCATAAAGCATCAGTGTCAAACTAAAATAAAGGCCACGAACCATCAACATCAACCTCAGACATGAGTTAACAGACTCAAACCATGAGTATCATCCTCGTACCGAATGTAAAAGCTTCGAACATTGAGTAACCAATAACGGGGTCACCTACCGAGTCAGTAAACTCTCAAAGGTGCCAACAACAACAAAACCATGCAAAAAAGGACTTCAACGCGCTGACTAGTCAACTGAAAACTAAGCACATCCAAATGCGCCTAATTACTCAAGTAGAAGAAGGTGCACATCCCCAACGCCTCATAATCTCAAAAATTAGTAAGTCAAGTTACAAAAGTGGTATTACTCCCCTTTATCAAATTTAAAATAAATTTTGAGTAAAACTGTAATACCCCGAAAACTAGTAGACCAAACTAGATCCACAAGCTTGAGTTCTAAGGGTTGATGTATAAGAAATAGAGTCGTAGATGAGACTTTACGTGCTTAGAATGAGTAGGTTAGTGGTTCAACGTCAAGGTACGTATTAGACCTAGTAGCCTAGATGACCATTGAGAGTTTGGTTGAGCATGGGAAGGGAAAGTACCAAGGCAAAAAGGAAAGCCTAATCCAAGGGGCCAAAGCTGCCCAACGTTGGCAAGGAACTGCCTAAGAGTTAACAACAACCTTCACGAACAGTGGTGTGGAGCACGGTCCGTGAATTGGTCCGTGAAGACTCCTTAATCTCATGGGAAGCAAGGCCTAGAGCCCAAGACACTGTCCCAAGTCAACGACCACTTTCACATCTGGTGGTCTTGACCACCGACCGTGGTCCCCTTTCACGGTCCGTACAAGTGGGTGTGGTGTCTGGACGGGACAACCAAGTTGAAGAACTTTTGGTTAAATTCCTATTCGACTAGGTTTTAGTGGGGGTCATTTTGTATGTCTTTAATTCACCTATTTAGACTATTTTAATTCATTAGCCCCCAAGTTTAAGTAACTTTACATCAGACATACTTCAAAACCCCATATCACTCCTCTCTCAAACATTTCTCTCTCTAAGAAGAACCTCCATTGAAGAAGAAGTTAGGGTTGAAACTAAGGTCAAGAACAAAGGCTCCATTGCTAAAGGCTTGTGCTAGGGCTTTGATTAAGGTATGTTTCGATCTTCATCTATGGGTTCTTCCACCCATGGAGTCTCCTAGAACTTCCCCAAATCACTCCTCTCTCAAACTTTTTTAATCACTAATAGTTCCCACAACCCTAGTTGTAGAGTTTAGTTACCCATAATCATATGAACACAATTCATTGTTTTAGATTAAAGAATTATGAACTTACGTAAGAAGAATAATAAATCCATAAATTCAACTTGAATTGCAACACCAAAATCTTCAAAACAAACTTAGGAAATTAAGAATTGCTAAAGTTGCAAGTTAATATCCCAAGTCAAGAACTAGAATAATAGTAATACAATCTAACCCCCAAAAATGACTAACCATTTGAGATGCTTTATGATGTGTATGCTAGCTTTCATACTTGGCACATTTTGTACTAACACATGTTGCCTACATTTTAATCAAATGTAGGGTGTTGGAGAATGAGTGCTTGAAGGCTAGGTTTCCAAGGATCTAGAAGGCTTGAATATTTGGTGAGTCCTCATAGCTTCGAGGACAAACCCATTATGCTACTTATATGTCTTTTCTTATGTTTTAGACTTTATATGGTCTGTGTCCCAAGACTTTTATTTATGTTATGCATAGATGGTTTGAGACAAGGTTATTAGTAAAAGCTTCTACTCGTTTATGAAATTGTTTTAGATTGTTTAATGAAATTTTTAAATTTCCCTACTTTTTGTATGATCTTCTGTGATGATGATACTAAGTATTGTATGTGATCCCTTTGGGGTCAAGTACGCCTTGTTACGTCTAGTGGGTACCCCTGGGTCGTGACAAACTTGGTAATCAGAGCAAAAGGTTTAGAATGGTTCTAGGATAGTCTCAAACCACGTCTAAGTAGAGTCTTATTCATGGGTATGATTCACGACACATTTATGAATATGAGCCTATTGGATGCTTAGGAAAAGTCTCACTTCTTCATTCTCTTAGTCGTGCCATAGAAGTTTAGCTCTAGTAGGTCCTTCTTCTAATGTTTGCCTATGATTTTTCAGGTTATGGAAAATACTAGGGCGAATACTAGCAGGGAAGGAGAAGACAATGAGGACCAAAAGATTCCTCCCCAAGCTCCAAATCAAGTTCCTCCTCAATTTCCAAATGACCCTCCAATTGGGAATGCCACTCTTGCGGAGTTTAGGGCTTCTATGCAATTGTTGGCTCAAGCCTTGACGGCTCAAGCCAATAGAGAGGTGGTGGCTCCGGCAAACCCTATAGGGGGAATGGGTGCTTATAGGATTAGGGAGTTCTTGAGGATGAACCCTCCGGAGTTTAGTAGCTCCAAGGTGGAGGAGGATCCAAATGGGTTCTTAGATGAGGTTTATAAAACACTTGCTATCATGTGGGTAACTTCTAGAGAAAAAGCGAAATTAGCCGCTTACCAATTGAAAGATGTTGCCCAAATTTGGTATAAGCAATGGAAAGATGCTAGGCTGATAGAGGCGGGGCCTATAGAGTGGGAAACCTTTAAGTTGGCATTTCTAGATAGGTTCTTTCCTCGGGAGTTGAGGGACGCTAAGTTGGAGGAATTCATAAATCTTAAGCAAGGCAACATGACTGTCAATGAGTATGCCTTGAAATTCAGTCTTTTGTCTAAGTATGCTCCATCTTTGGTAGCAAGTCCAAAGGATTTGATGAATAGGTTTATGATGGGGGTGTCTGATTTAGTAGAAGAAGAATGTCGTATAGCAATGCATGTTGATGATATGGATATTTCACACCTCATGGTGTTTGCCCAACAAATAGAAGAGTCAAAAGTCAAGAAGGACAGGGCTAGGGAGAAAAAGAGGTCTAGGGTGGATAATTATGGGTCCGATGGACATGGTCATTCTAGGAATCAATAATAGTTTTCCGGGTAAGGCTTTTCTAATGCTCTTATGTATAATGATGAGAGGGTGTCTACCCCTAGGCCACAAGGGAAAGGTAGTGAGTCCCTATGGCCCACTTGTTCTAGGTGTGGTAAGAGGCATGAGGGTAAGTGTTTGGCGGGTAGAGATGGTTGCTATGGATGTGGTGAGAGTGGCCACATGAAGAAAGATTGCCCAAAGGCAAAGGCTACTATAAGAGAGGGTAAGCAAGTTGCCCCTAGTAGTGGGGATGATGAGCATCCAACGAGGAATAGGTTTTATGCTCTCCAATCTAGAGAAGATCAAGAGTGATCTCCTCATGTCCCTTCTGGTATGTGCTTCTTTCATAGTTTAGAAAATTTCCATACTTCTTGTCTTTTCTGACTTGTTATGTTGGACTTGATGTTGTCCTTGCCATGATTGATGTTAGAAAAGCATATGTGGGCTTTACTCCCAAGGGGGAGATAGTGTACCTATTCCATAAGGTTTTTACACGATTATGTGTTGGTATGATCTCTTTATGTATGTTTATAAATTGGTGTAGGCCTTGTTAGAATTGATCTAATTGCATTGTGTTGCCTCATGTTGTAGCATCTTTGAGTCAATGTGCATTTTAGGATCCATTAATTTATGTTGAGCATGTTGTAGCTAGGAGATGTTAGTTCCTCGTTGGAAATGAGTATATATGTCTCTTTCATGCATTTTGAGTTGCATTAGGTATGTTTAGCTTGGAATTGAAGTTCCTTGGTTGTTAGTGTGCATGTAGGTGTAGTGCATGCATGATGGGCTGCTAGTCTAGATTCTCTTCATTGAAAAGTGGTTAGAAAGGTCATTCAAGGATGAATGTTCCCAAGGGGGAGATATTGTAACACCCCGGAAACTAGTAGACCAAACTAGATCCACAACCTAGGGTTCTAAGGCTTGATGTATGAGAAATAGAGTCATAGATGAGAGTTTACGTACTTAGAATGAGGAGGTCAGTGGTTGAACGTCAATGTACGTATTAGATCTAGTATCCTAGATGACCATTGAGAGTTTGGTTGAGCATGGGAAGGGCAAGTACCAAGGCAAAAGGGCAAGCCTATGCCAAGGGGCCAAGGCTGCCCAACCTTGGCAAGACACTGCCTAAAAGTTCACGATCACCTTCACGACCAGTGGTATGGACCACGGTTCGTGAAAGGGTATGTGAAGACTCCTTAGTCTCATGGGAGGCAAGGCCTTGAGGCCAAGATACTATCCCAAGTCCACCACCACTTTCACGGTCGGTGGTCTTGACCACGTATTGTGAAGTGGTTCGTGAAGATGCCTTAGGTTTTGGAAACATGGGAGGTTCAGGGGAGCTACTGCCTAGAGGACCACGGGTACCACCATGGACATGGTCCCCTTTCACGGTCCGTACAAGTGGGTGTGGTGTCTGGACGGGACAGCCAAGTTGAGGGACTTCTAGGTAAATTCCTATTCGACTAGGTTTAAGTGGGGTTTGTTTTGTATGTGTTTTATTCACCTATTAAGACTATTTTAAGTCATTAACCCCCAAGTTTAAGTCACTTTACACTAGACACAATTCAAAACCCCAAATCACTCCTCTCTCAAATATTTCTCTCTCTAAGAAGAACCTTCATTAAAGAAGAAGCTAGGGTTGAAACTAAGGTCAAGTACAAAGGCTCCATTGCTAAAGGCTTGTGATAGGGCTTTGATTAAGGTATGTTTACCCTTCATCTAAGGGTTCTTCCACCCATAGAGTCCCATAGAATTTTCCCTAATTTATGAAGAAGATCCCCAATCAAGCTAGAGTTACTTCCAATGTATGGGTTTTAGGTGGGTATGACTCCAAATGGTTGGATACTACTCATATATGAATAATTTAGTGTTGATTCATGATAGTATGAATAATTTATATGAATTCCTTGATTAACCCTAATTTCCAAAGTATGTGGGTTTGTTTCTTTTGATGAGGGTTTGATGATTCTTGCTAGATTCTCTTGGATTGTTGCCATGAATGGAAATTATTCAAGAATAGAAATATGAAATCATGAATCGAACTAGACTTATGCATGTCTGATAGAATATGAATTGAATTATTAGAATTGGGACTTTCGATAAATTATGCTTAGAATTACCTATGACTAAAGCTTGTGACTAGTATATATATATATATATATATATATATATAGTGATATAGACTAGTATGTTGATTGTGGAATAAAGCTTGAGTATAGGGCTTGAAGTCATGATGTTGAACACTAGGGCATATAGAGTAAGTTTAATATGACGAGATAGCTTGCATGTATGTAGAATGTGAAATGTTAATCACCTAAAATGATGCATTCTTCTTAGAATAGAACAGCTTGATATTAAGTCTCATGATTGCTTCACGGATAGTTGAATGATGTAGCTTGGGATGGTAAATCTCATGGTAGCTTGGGATTGAGGTATTAAGCTCTCCTAAGGTTAGCTTGAACTAGCATTGGTAGGATGCTTTTCATGGTAGCTTGCATTAGTATAGGCATGGTAGCCTAGGATTGAGGATGTATACTCTCCTAGGGGTAGCTTGAAGTAGCATGGTTAGAATGCCTTCATGGTAGCTTGACTTGGTTAGGCTAAGACCATTTCACGGTAGCTTAGGATTGAGACACCATACTCTCCTAAGGATAGCTTAGGGTTGAAGGTTCATACTCCTCTAAGGTTAGCTTGCATCTTATTTAATGGTTTCATGGTGGCTAGGTTGGTGTACTTGTATCCTTCCTTTGATAGCTTGGATTGCATGATAGGGTGTTTTCCATGGTGGTTAGGTCTAGCATGGTGGTATGGTATTCTTTGATAGTCTAGAATAATGAATAGTAAGCATTGAGTAAGTTAGCCTAAAGGAGTACTTAGTGTGAGTGGTAGTATGGGATGTCATTAATACATGGTACAAGTATGACTTGAAGCTACTTATGAAGTGTCCTCTTATGTGATGTATGCCTAGCTTGGATTGTTACTATAGTTGCCTTCCATGATATGAATTGACTTAAGATGATAGTTCCATGTCAATATGAAGGAAGGTCAATAGTGAAACCTAGAAATGATGAATATGAATATGGTAACTTTAAGGATATGCTTAGTGTGTGTGGTATTATTGGATGCCCCACAAGCATTGCACTAGTGTGCCTTGAGGTTACTTAGGGGTATAGTCCTCTTATGACATGAAAACCTAGGTCTTGACTATGAAGGTGAACTATGACCAAGAATGACCAAAGAGAGGTACTTAGCGTGGATGGTATTATGGGATGCTATCTTGGCTTTGCACAAGTATGCTTGGAGGTGGCTTGTGAAGTGGTTCACTTTAATATGAAAGACAAATGGTTGATGTATGTAGTTATGTATGTCTTATGTTGACTTGTGATGATATGATATTTATGTTATGAATATGTATTGTCTCATATGCGTATGTCTTATGTTGACTAACCATTTGAGATGCTTTATGATGTGTATGCTAGCTTTCATACTCGGTACATTTTGTACTAACGCATATTGCCTACATTCTAATTAAATGTAGGGTGTTGGAGATTGAGTGCTTCAAGGCTAGGTTTCCAAGGATCTCGAAGGCTTGAAGATTTGGTGAGTCCTCATAGCTTCGAGGACAAACCCATTATGTTACTTTTATTTCTTTTCTTATGTTTTAGACTTTATATGGGCTGCGTCCCAAGACTTTTATTCATGTTATGCATAGATGGTTTGAGACAAGGTTATTAGTAAAGACTGCTGCTCGTTTATGAAATTGTTTTAGATTGTTTAAAAAGTTTCAAATTTCCCTACTTTTTCTATGATCTTCTGTTATGATGATGCTACGGGTTGTATGAGACCCCTTCGGGGTCAAGTATGCCTTGTTACGTCTAGGGGGAACCCCTGGGTCGTGCCAAAAATAGTATCTCATCATAAATGATAAATATTAGTAAATCAAGTAAGAGAATACATACCAAAATTAGCAGAGAATTTAAAACTATTACAACAAAAATTAAAGAAAGATGTAGAATACCTGTTTGATAAGAAAGACCAAACACAAATACAAAAAATAAAACTATTATGTAAGAACCTACCTAAACTATATTTTCCGGATGAAAACAAAAAAATTACTTATATAGTAGAATCAGACGCCAGTGAAAAAAGTTATGGAGGAGTCTTAAAATATAGGTATGATAAAGAAAAAATAGAACATCATTGTAGATATTATTCAAGAACATTTACTAATACAGAAATAAGATGAGAAATAAATAGGAAAGAATTATATTCAGTATATAAATGTTTACTATCATTTGAACCATATATTGTATATATAACAAATTTATTATAAGGACCGATAATACACAAGTAAAATGATGGCTAACAAGAAAAATACAAGATTAGATAACTACGAAAGAAATGAGAAGATTGGTATTAAATATATTAAATTTTACATTTACTATTGATGATAAAAACTGACAAGACTGTTATTACAGATTACTTATCAAGACAAAGCTACACAGACTGAAAAAGAAAATACTATAGAAGAAATACTCAAAGCTATGAACCTACTTTGCACAAAGTAGAAAATATTGACAAAGAGCTACAACAAATAAGAAGTCAGCAGCATGACTATAAAATGCGGAGCTAAGTCGATCAGAAGACTTTAAAAATCCAGATCTAAAAGGTGACGTTGGGAAACACCTTAAAACCCATAATGTTTGTTTAAATACAACTGCATGTACAAGTAAACAAGTTAGTGAAAAACAGCATAAGAATGCAAACTTAAACCAGCTATTTGAAAAACCATTTACTCCAAGAATGCCAAGAAACACATTGACTATGAAACCACAAACCTCTACCTATGCAGATAGCCTACAAAATGAGAAAAAATTAAATAACCATGTCACGAGAGCATATATTGAAAATATATACAAAATCCAAACCTATTTAAACCGTAATCCTAGATCCACTACAACCAAAGAACCAAGTCAAGACTACCTAACCCAAAAATTACAAGGTTATAACAAGCTAATCGCACAACCAAAAACTGACGCCAATTTAGTAAGAACATGTTACAATTATGGACTATTAAATACCGTATATACGTACGATGGAGAAGAGATAACTGGAACACCAGAACTACACAAAGCATTCGTCACATATAAAAGAGTTACCAAACGAAACTTATTTTATATAAAGTTTTATACAGCACCAGCAGAGATATTATACGAAGAGATAAAACCTCCGATTCAAGTTATTAAGATCGGACTAACCAAAGACATGATTATACCTGAAGATATTGGACAACAGGAAAAAATACAAAAATAGAGATACCAAGTTTTTATGCCAATAAAAGAATAATTGGTATATCGACTATTATACAAGAGCTAGCAAACAATTATTTAAACGGAAATGCTATATGGAGTTACTACTCTAGAGACCAGTTAATGATATATTCAAATTCAAGAGAATTAAGGAAAGAAGATATGGATGAAGTCAAGCGATGGATTTTATCATTATTAAAACCAGAAGAAAGACCTACGACAAGAGCACTCAAAGCAGGATTTATTTCGGCAGAACTATTAACCAGATATTGCAAGCTAATTGGACACAAATACCCTGATCATCTATGTTCAAAATGTAATGGAGAAGACAACGTGATTCCAGATGTCCAGCTAGAATGAAGTCTAAAGAGATAAGAAGATAAAGTATAAAAGAAAAATAAGATAGAGACAACTAAAGAGATAAGGCAAAGAAGACATATTTGGCCAAAAAAGCCAAAAGTATATAAAGTAGGAATAAATCATGTAAATTAGTCAACAACTGTAGGGTAGTATGCATTATTAAAGTAGTAGGTGTGCATGGACAAGTGGAAAGTAGTAGGACAAGTGTAAAGATGGTAGGTGTGGTAGGTGGTGTGCATTATTGTAAAGTAAGTAGTATAGTACGTGCATTATTGTGCATTACTATAGAGATAGGATAAAATTTGTAAGTGCAGTAGATATGATTTCCTTTCTATATAAAGGAATGTACATATAACATAAGAGGCAGGCCCTCAAGCCTTCAATAAAATGAAGCTTTCTTAAAAACACTTTCTCAAATACTTAAGATATTCATATTTAATAGATAATGAAACAACCTTCAGATATCATGGATAAACAAGAGGCAAAGGTATATTGTTCAATGAATATGCAGAACTAATTTCATATATTCCTGAATATCATATATATGATTGAATAAATTTATGTTAGTTAGTATGTATTAGAATTATTTAAATCATGATTTCTAGTTTATTAGCACACTGGAAACAGGGAGAAAACTTCTATACTATGTCATCCTAATGTTGAAACCGGTAGGCAAGAAAAGTCGTTTAGGGGAGTAAACAAAGTTGAGGCGCTAATAAGAAGGAAGTATCCTCTAAAGTACGATGCTAGTAGTGACAGGAGAACATGATAAAGATAATCTAGTTCATAATAATCTAATATGAATTTAATCAATTATGAATAAGATAGGAAGGAATAATTGAAAATAAAAACCTGCATAATAAAGAACATGACTACATACATGCATGATGAAATAATTAAAACCTATGAAACTTTAATCCTATATATACTTAAAGGTATAGAGATAATTGAATTAAGAAGAATCATATGGGAAAAAATATTTAATGATAACGAATCAGAAGATATATTAAATCAACAATGGTATGAAATAAACCTACATGATTTAGACCTCGAAAGAATAGAATGGTATGATTTAGAAATAAATTCAGATTAAAATGAACTACGAATATTTACAATATTGGACAGAAGCTATGGAAAATATAAAACTATTAGAACAATTAATGGAAAATAATTTATATATGTACCTAAGAACCCAAGATATGTTATATCTAGAATATATCATAAATAATATTAAAGAGAAATCAAGATAAAAAAACTTAGCAAAAGAATATTATAATAAAATCTTTAAAATGAATTCCTCACCTACCACACTACCAAAAATATAAAAAATATCTTGAAAACCTCACCTACCAATAAGATGAATTCCGCACCCCCGAAAATTGGTCACCTACCAATAAGATGAATTTCGCACCCCCGAAAAATGGTCACCTACCAATAAGATAAATTTTGCACCCCCAAAAAATGATATCAGAGCTATGGATGAAAAGAAATATAAGAAGAAACATACTAGTAGAAAATTAAGAAAAATAAGAAGAAAATTAAACAAATTATATCCAGAATATAAACAACTCAATATCACAAAAATTGATAAAGATAAATTAGATCAATTAATAGATAATATATCTAAAATAGAATATAAGTATATTCAATATTTAAAGATACAATGAATAACGAGAATAACGAATATAGACAAAAACTTACTGAAATAATTATAGCAAAAAGACAAGAATTGAGACATAGGCAAAATAGA